>NQII01000866.1:0-75170 GCA_002778355.1 Clitarchus hookeri
CTGCTGTCCAGGCGTCTGCCTGTATACTGTTGCTGCTGCTGTCCAGGCGTCTGCCTGTATACTGTTGCTGCTGCTATCCAGGCATCTGCCTGTATACTTATGCTGCTACTGTCCAGGCGTCTACCTGTATACTGTTGCTGCTGCTGTCCAGGCGTCTGCCTGTATACTTTTGCTGCTGCTGTCGTGGAAGTAAAGTGTTTCTCAATGGAGCACTGCAACTCGACTGTACAATAACCCAAACTCATTACAATTTACTACGCACATATACAAAAGTAACAAAAATGTAATGTTTGTATTGCATATGAAATATTCATTCGTACATTTTGCTAGAATTTACTGATACAAACGTTTTTTTTTACCATATAATAAGAGTTTATTTTTAATCATTATTTAAGCGTATTTTAGTTCTGGATACATTAGGAAGCACATTTCGCTAGAGAACCTTCCTCAAGTCAGGTAATCATAATAGTAACTGCAATTGTACTAAAAGAAATATTGGTACTTATGTAGAAAATTATTTGTAATAATATATTTTATGTTAATTTATTTGTATTATTAATGTTTAGCTATCGTGACTAAAATTAATGTTTATAATCATTAAAGTAAATTTTTATAAACATTTGCGAACATCAATATTAAATTTAATGATACTAGTGAACCAGCCCGACTTCGCCCGGTAAAAATTTAGTTTTTACAGCGATACTTTTGAGAACACCCCGAGCTGTGGTTTTGGAGGAAGGTGATTGACACTGTTCTCTAAAGGTACAATTTCCTAATAANCTGTCCAGGCGTCTGCCTGTATATTGTTGCTGCTGCTGTCCAGGCGTCTTCCTGTATACTGTTGCTGCTGCTGTCGTGGAAGTAAAGTGTTTTACAATGGACCACTGCAACCCGACTGTACAATAACCCAAACTCGTTACATTTTACTACACACATATGCAAAAGTGACAAAAATGTAATATTTATATTGCACACGAAATAAAAATTAGTACATTTTGCTAGAATTTACTGACATAAACGTTTGTTTTACCAATTAATAAGAGTTTATTTTTAATCATAATTTAAGCGTATTTTAATTCTGGATACATTAGGAAGCACATTTCGCTAGAAAACCTTCCTCAAGTCAGGCAATCATAATGTAATTGTGGTTGTACTAAAAGAAATATTGGTACTTATGTAGAAAAATATTTGTAATAATTTATTTTATGTTAATTTATTTGTATTATAAAATTACAGCTTTCGTGGCTAAAATTAATGTTTAAAATCATCAAAGTAAATTTTTAAAAACATTTGTGAACATCATTATTAAATTATATGAAGCTCGGGAACCGGCCCGGCTTCGCCCGGTAACAATTTAGTTTTTACAGCGATACTTTGAAAGACAATAATGGTTACTGTGTGTCACCCTTAAAAGATAAACATATGCTCTCGCGGACTTTTCTGTAGACCTTTTTGAGAACTACAACTCTGTAGTACATTAATTCGATGTATATCTTATGGTTTAGTCAGCGCAAGTCATGTAAGCGCCCTAAAACCGGTTTTTTATGACTTTATTACAAACTGTTCGACATTTCTCTACTATTCTTACATTAAATTTAAATGTGTTATACACCCAAATCTTTCTCAAGATATTCTCTAAATGATTTTGTAAATCGCATTAAAATCCGTCGAGTAGTTTAGAAGTACTAAGCGAATACACAGAAAGACGCGGATAAGCGACATTGTTTTATACTATTTAGAGATACAATAGAGTAAAAATAATTGCGTTGCTTCGTGAAATATTTTTTTGCAAAAATATATTTTCAAAAGCATCTAAATTGGAACGGCCTTTAAACTTCAATTAAAAATAGGCTCTTTGAAATTAACTTTTAAAACATTTAAATATGCCTTAGTAAAGTTTATCGAAATGGTTTACAGTTTTGAAATTAAATTGATTATTCTTCCGCATGTAACGAATGTCTTGCTTTTCAGGCGAATTTGGTGATGTGCGTAATATTTCCACGTGCTCTGCAAGTTTTGCAGTAAGGTGCATTGTTCCACGGGAAGCCACTCTGCTTCCGCCTTAAGGCACCCGTCTACCTGGCGCTTGAACTGCGTTGCAGAGTGTTCCAAATACACGTTTTTCAACGAAACTATTAAGCGTGCGTCCAACGTGCTGATCTACGAAAAGAACACACACTTCAGACGAGAGCTATTAAGTACTTTCAAAATATCACGTACGTTAGAAACATCAATTCAGAGTACTCCAAAACCGCTAAAAACGGCCTTTCCAAGGCGCTGTAGCTCAAAATGCACGCATCAGATACATACAAAACTACTATAGGGGTCTGCATTGAACCTTCCTAAAGACTTCCCACTAATAAAATAATATGGTCACCGCTGAAAGTCCCATAGGTACACGCAGCACGACGAGAACACTGCACGCCAGTTCAGAGCCTTGCGCTTAGCGGCGATGGCGTACTTGATGCGCGTGGCAGTCTCGCCCTTATCGCTCCCTCGCTTCTCGGCCTAAACGTGGGAAAAAGTTCCAGGTAGACGGGGGCCTTAACCGCGTGGCGTTCGAAAGCTGCGCTCGACATCCGGGCATCTGCCTGCAGGCTGCTGCCGCAGTTTTCGCATGTTCGTCATCTACCGCCTGCCACCGTCGTTACAGCAAGTTTCGCTCGCGCACAGTAGCCGACACGTTCCCCAGAACTCTTTATTAGCGCCGGCTGTTCCCTAGATACCACGTCATGTCACGCTCTTGCATTTTTTATAGACCGCGGACCTGTCACTGGACGCAGCAGTTTATCATCTCTCGGGTCACGTACAGCGGATGGAAAGAAAATTAAAGCTAAACCACTAAAAAAAAAAATTTTTTCCTTTACTCTTGACAAGCTTGATCCATGAGATATTATAATTAATTTTGCAAGCTTTTTCATGTACACTGCGATTTTAATTTGAAAGGTTCTAGTTAACTACAACTACTACATTTTTTAATCACTTAAAAGTTGTTGCCAGTTATCGCTCTATCGAAAAGGTTTTACTGCTTAACACCTTTAATTACTGCTTAACACCCTAAAGGGTGTCGGACAAAAAAAAATATTAATTGTTTTATAATTGTACCGAACAATGTTCAACTCGCACGCATTGTATGTGATGACATTTTCCTCGAGTAAAAACATTTTACACTCAAATTTTTTTTATGATTTTATGTCAAATACAAAATTGTTCTGTTTTGTTGCAGCCGTAATAACAAATACCAAAAAAAAAAAAGCTGGAAAAATTTACAACATAAATTAATGCCGTGGGGTACTGCTTGACATATATGTAATTACCAAATAACAGTTCATACATTTTTTTTAACAAATGTTAAAAATATTCCGAAAGTTGTTTAATTCAACATTTATATTCACATATATGGCTTGTTATTTGGCGATTACATACGTGTAACGCCTAAGGGATCATATAAAGGTTTTTCCCGAAAAGTGATTTATCCAGTTGCTGTGCCGTTCAAACATTTTTCAGTATTCTGATGAATGTGTTGTTAATTGTAAGAACGATAACTACAATAACAAAAAATTTGCAGAGAAAATTTTGCAAGACAGGTTTGTAAATCGGTTTCGGCGTGACAGGATGCAAATCTTAGTACTTTGTAATCGAATGTTCAGAGCCGCCCAAATTTCTTCACTCACTCCATCATATAAATAAAATCATACGTGTAACAACGATGGCGTTAGAAAGTTACTGTAAAACGTACAGTACTTCTGAATAATTGTAGCAACCTGCACTGGTGCCATCGCAGTTTCACTGCAGTAGGACTCGCTTGGTTCCGTTGAAAACCTGCAGCACAGGGACGATAAACATGACAACGCTGTATGGAGCTTTCAGAAAACTAGATTCTGCTAGAGTTACTTTGTGACTTGGTGCAGAAACTTTCCTGTTCCAATATAAAACTTCTACCGTATAAAAAGTAGGTGCAGGCGGTTCAAGGTAAAATAAGCTCTTTCGAAACCAATCTTTGAAAAATGGCATTGCCCCCACCTGCGTGTATTTTAACGGGCACACCTACTGGCAAGCGTCCAGTTAAGTTGGCAACGACATGAGGAAAGTAGTTCCATATCTTAACATCGAATTAATGGTGTTTGGTAAACGTTTTTGAATACTGAAATTATTAATTTTGCTTCCTATATTTTTAATGCAAATGATTTGTAAAAATTTGCACATTTGTAAGATATTCTTTATTTCTTTTCNATTTTGCTTCCTATATTTTTAATGCAAATGATTTGTAAAAATTTGCACATTTGTAAGATATTCTTTATTTCTTTTCACTTCACAGATTCTCTTGAGCGACGCGCGAATAAAGTGATGAGGTTCATGCCAATGTTAATTGCACAGTGGCGGAAGAATAAACGNATTCTCTTGAGCGACGCGCGAATAAAGTGATGAGGTTCATGCCAATGTTAATTGCACAGTGGCGGAAGAATAAACAACGCGCATGCAAGTAGACCTTAAGCAGAGCTTTCAAAAGTTCTCTGTTTATTTTGAACTGCCTTTAATACTTATTATAGCCCATGTATAGCGTCAAAGATGAAACACTTAAATTTTTTAGGTGCAATATTTGCGCGTTAAATTTTTTCGGACTGCGACATTACAGAACAGAATATGAAGCCAGCCATTTCTGTCACAAAAATGATTCACTTGTCCACCTCATAAAGAAGTTCAATAGGCTATACTTATTTTTTACGATACTTTTTAGCTAAGTACTCAATTTTCCTTTTCGATATGAAAAAAAAATGCTGCACAAAGTATGCCACTGAAGGAAAATAACTTTTCGAAAATTATTGAAACAAGTTAAAAAAGTTTTAAATGTATATTTTTTTTTTTGTAAATTTCAAAATTGAAAAAAAATTTATTATCAGTTTACATCTCAAAATAAGATCGCCCATTAAATTAGCATGTCATGAATATTTATTGGGAATTTCTGATGTTCTTCAATGGAATTTCAATTTTATTAAATANCCATTAAATTAGCATGTCATGAATATTTATTGGGAATTTCTGATGTTCTTCAATGGAATTTCAATTTTATTAAATATTTAGATAAAATTTAAAGTCGAAATAGCAGCTCCTGGTAAACAAAATGCCGGATTCCAAAGACATTTGCTACATATCTCTAATGCTGCTTCAAGAAACACCGAATTGAGACCAAACTTTGTGTTAAAATAAGGTTTTTGAAATGTGTAAGGTTCAAAGTCTTAAGTTTAAATACTCTTATTACCTTTTAAAGTGGGGGCCACAGCGGCAGAGCGGCTAGAGCGCTTGCCTTCCACCAAGGCGAACTGCGGTCGCTCCCGAATTTTCGCACTTGGGAGTCGTGCCGGAAGATGCCGCTGGTTTGGAGGGTTTTCTCGGGGATCTCCAGTTCTCTCCACCATTGCATTCTAGTGCTGCTCCATACTGGGCTCGCTTCACTCTCATTGGCTCTCAAGAGCCTCTTAAATTTTTCCACGCCACTTTACTTTTAAAAAAACGCGATGAACATTATATTTGAATTGGTTTGGAATTTTTTATGAAGCTGCTATTTATACCATGTCACTAAAGCATACAATATCCTCAAGATCTAGGACAAAATAAAATTTGCTCCTGTACAGTTTTAAGATGGAAAGTCAACTTAATGCACGTCTTGTTATATGTTCGNTAGGACAAAATAAAATTTGCTCCTGTACAGTTTTAAGATGGAAAGTCAACTTAATGCACGTCTTGTTATATGTTCGTGAAAATATCACGTGTTGACAAAGTTGAATATATTATGTGAGGCTTTCGCGAATGCTATTAAATTTTTTCCTTTCGATTCTTCCCCCATCACTCACGCCGAAATTTCGATCTTGTTTTGTCATTGGTGGAATGTATTGCCTCGTGCAGGTTGCACTTAACGAAACGCGAGCGAAACATCTCGTCAATATTCACCGAAACAGAAAAGGATTAACGACGATGTAAAACTGAAATGTATTACTTCATTTAATAAATTTTTTTTTTTGCAAAAAAAAAATATTTTTTTGAATTTTTATAACTAGACCCAGCCACAAATCAAAAATATGCAAAGAAAAATTCGTATATTCGACGTATACACGAATACCCTACGGCTTTGTCCGCTCGGAAACTGAATTTTCATTTGTGACAAATTGAAAACGTTCTATATTTCCCCGCGTATGCGCCAGCACGGAATTTGATTTTGTCAGTGAAATACAGGTTTTTATTTCGAAGATCGAATCATCCATTTATTACGAAGTGTACTACATGAAAATTGAAAGAATATTTATTTATATGAACGTTGCTTCAAAATATGAACAGTAACGTAATATTACTTATCAGTGACAAAAAACAAACATAAATGTAAAAAAAAAAAAATTTCGACTTCTTCTCACTAAAGCAGTCAGTAAAACCTCTTTTTGCAAATGTTTTTGCTTCATAGAAACGCAGCGCTCTGAACAATTGTATTATTTCTAGTGATAAAAAATTTACACGCAGTTGTTTCCTTGTTGATTCAGTAATTTTCCTGTGGTAGCTTAAGGTTTTTTTTATACATATATTTAATTGGTTTAAATATAAATATTTTTTACTATTTGCGTTCACAAATAACATTGGAATTATGATTCCGATACACAGTAATGCAAAATACTGTCCAATGCAAGTTTTATAATTGTCTTTTAACTGTTGCGTGCGGGAGTAGACACAGTTGTAAAACACTGGGTTCTCTTCTTTAAAACGGCCTTTAATAAAACGACTAGCGATTGCTGGTATTAAGGCACATTGAAAATCCTGCTCTTGTTTTGTTTCCCATCACGCCATCGAAAGGAATTCTAAAATGAGTCGTCGCGGCGGCCGTAACTCGAACTTAATTCCGCGGACAGGTCGTGTGTTTTCCACGTTCGCCTGTTACATTCCCTGCGTTCGTTACAGTTTTTTTTTCGTTTGCTTTTATGTGTCGGTGGCGTCACATCTCATCTCATCTCCGGTTTCCACTCTCTCTCTCTCTCTCTCTCTCTCTCTCTCTCTCTCTCTCTCTCTAGGGTGTGGCGAATTCAGATTTACCCATATCTATAAAAACGAGATTACCGGTATTTTTTTTTTTAAACGTTATATTGGAGTAGGTGGGTTTATAATCTAACTTTTTTCTTGTCTGATTTTTTCTTACGTGTGATTTTATATTCTTACCTTTGTAAATTACTCGTTCTATGTGGCAAGACCCCACCGAACAATTGCACACATCAGTTTATGCAAGGACTTAAGTAAATGTTGTTAGTATAGTAGTAATTTTTACGCTTTTAGAGTTTCCGTATTGGTTAGTCGTCCATAAAATACTTCTAGACAAATGGATGCTGAGCAAAAGGATTTTATTAACATGCCCGTTGGAGCTTTTAATAGACGCTCTTTTATGAACCGACTTAACTGGGTTATACGTTTAAAATATATTATAATAATTACAATGATGTTTACGTAGTGTAAACACAGTATATGAAAATAATTTTAAGAACCCTCATGTAATATGCAGCTGTTTTATTTCGAATTAATGTAACCACTGGCAAATATCTGAAATTTATTTCTATGTAAAAAATTGTAAATTTTTTATAGAAAATTATTAAACTCTCATACTTTATGTTTTCAGCTTAAATCACGGAATATAGCACGTTCGTGATAAAATTCTCTACGTTAAAAGTAAAGTAAAAATAAGAATATGGTGGCAGTTGCTATATCTTTCGCTTCAGTGACCGTTGTAATTATACAGCATACAGTATTTCACACAGTCGGTAAATCAACGCTGATGACGTTCTCTTATTTACCGCCAGCTGAGAAACGGTCTCTCTGGAACACTGGCAAAGTTTGCGGCGAAAATTTTCCCTATGGCAAACTCTCTCGTAAGGAATTTCTTTTTGTTCCCAACCTGAGCTGCATAAACCATGTGCATCGCCCGAAGAACTGTTACACTCACGCCCTCGCAAAATGGCGCCCATGGACATTTGCTTGAGGTTAATTTTCCAGCAGAACCTCGCTTTTATACAAGTGCAAAAACCAAAACATTTTTACTTGTATTATTGCGTGGAAAAAAGGAAGAAAAAAATAAATACATCTATCTTGTGAAAATGAAATTTTTCGCCCACACCACTTAGGTTTTTATTATTTTGCCAGACAAGCAGATCGAGTTTTCAGAGGCACCTATTGTCGATTGATCACGTGGCAGGTAGATGTAATTCGGACGGACGCAAATCCACCTCATACGGAGAGAACAGTCAACAAAATATTTGTTTCTACAGTGGGCCAAAAATAAATTTATTTGCCTGAACAAAATATTTTGTTGATCTAACAAAATATATTCTTGAACAAACAAACCCTCTGTGTTGGGCCAAAACAAATTAGACTGTCAGCAAAATACTTTCGAATCAATTTGTTTGACCAAGCATTTGATTTTCTTTGTTTGAAAATGCAGCTCGAGTGTTATTTGCATTTTTGGTACTAGCAGGATAGTAAGTGTGTTGATTGGCGCATCTTTTCATGCCTAATAATAGTACAAATATTCCAATAAAGTAAGGTCAGTAGGGAACAAAAAAGTAAAGCTGCAAAACTTGACATTTTTATTTGCGCAGGTTTTCCAGAATTTGAAAACTATTTTTTTTATTACATTCTTATTCCATCAGCAGTCACTTCATATGAGGTTACTGTTTAATGTACGTGTAGTCAAACAAATATTTAGTTGCGCGAACCAAATATTTGTTTGAGAGAATTAAATAAGTAAAACAAAATAATATGATTACGACAATTAAATATATCTCTGCCCCTAAACAAACAATAACAGAATTTAGTTGCGACAAACAAATTTTTGGTTTGATTCAACATAACCTTTTTTCTCAGTGAAGGTGGAATGTAAAGTAGTGAAGAGGTTCTCGGTTGTCTACCTGGTTTATATTTTTCAAACTTGAAAATTCGAAAAGTACATCTGTACAGTCAATTCAGGTTACGTCCAATTTTTCCGAAGCCCTGCTTAGGTTCTACTTCCAAGATAACCCTCCGCCTTGTGTGAACAAAGCTTAACCAAGTCTAGGAAATTACACTAACGGGACAACGCACTGGATTAGTGCTCAACCACGTGTAACAACAATTTGAGAAATAACTATTTGTTACCGGACATTACCGACACACCTATTTTCTCCCTATATTTACTCACATTAATTACAAATGAAGTATTATAATTCATAGATAATATATAAACAAAAGTTCAATTTAACCAAAAGTAAGCTATTTTTATTTTAACGCAAGCATAAAACGCTTGTGATACATGACGTATCTAGGAAACAACCAAAAACGTAATACATGAGGTGACTTTTTAAAGGTTTGATTCGAAAAGTGTGAAGAAACCGCTAATGGACTATACGCAACTAGCTATTGAGCTTACACAGCAGTACAGACATAACGACTGTACAGTACAGACATAAAGCCTGTACAGTACAGATATAATGACTGTACAGTACAGACATAAATACCGAACAGTACAGACATAACGACTGCACAGTACAGACATAACGACTGTACAGTACAGACATAACGACTGCACAGTACAGACATAACGACTGTACAGTACAGACATAACGACTGAACTGCGAACTACTTGTAGTATTTAGGTCACAATATTGATTTCACCAGTGCAAGGTCTGTAGCTAGTTGGGNAAAATTTTTTATAGAAAATTATTAAACTCTCATACTTTATGTTTTCAGCTTAAATCACGGAATATAGCACGTTCGGGATAAAATTCTCTACGTTAAAAGTAAAGTAAAAATAAGAATATGGTGGCAGTTGCTATATCTTTCGCTTCAGTGACCGTTGTAATTATACAGCATACAGTATTTCACACAGTCGGTGAATCAACGCTGATGACGTTCTCTTATTTACCGCCAGCTGAGAAACGGTCTCTCTGGAACACTGGCACAGTTTGCGGCGAAAATTTTCCCTATGCCAAACTCTCTCGTAAGGAATTTCTTTTTGTTCCCAACCTCAGCTGCATAAACCATGTGCATCGCCCGAAGAACTGTTACACTCACGCCCTCGCAAAATGGCGCCCATGGACATTTGCTTGAGGTTAATTTTCCAGCAGAACCTCGCTTTTATACAAGTGCAAAAACCAAAGCATTTTTACTTGTATTATTGCGTGGAAAAAAGGAAGAAAAAAATAAATACAACTATCTTGCGAAAATGAAATTTTTCGCCCACACCACTTAGGTTTTTATTATTTTGCCAGACAAGCAGATCGAGTTTTCAGAGGCACCTATTGTCGATTGATCACGTGGCAGGTAGATGTAATTCGGACGGACGCAAATCCACCTCATACGGAGAGAACAGTCAACAAAATATTTGTTTCTACAGTGGGCCAAAAATAAATTTATTTGCCTGAACAAAATATTTTGTTGAGCAAACAAAACTTGAAAAGCAACGAAATTAATTTTGTTGATCTAACAAAATATATTCTTGAACAAACAAACCCTCTGTGTTGGGCCAAAACAAATTAGACTGTCAGCAAAATACTTTCGAATCAATTTGTTTGACCAAGCATTTGATTTTCTTTGTTTGAAAATGCAGCTCGAGTGTTATTTGCATTTTTGGTACTAGCAGGATAGTAAGTGTGTTGATTGGCGCATCTTTTCATGCCTAATAATAGTACAAATATTCCAATAAAGTAAGGTCAGCAGGGAACAAAAAAGTAAAGCTGCAAAACTTGACATTTTTATTTGCGCACGTTTTCCAGAATTTGAAAAGTATTTTTTTTATTACATTCTTATTCCATCAGCAGTCACTTCATATGAGGTTACTGTTTAATGTACGTGTAGTCAAACAAATATTTAGTTGCGCGAACCAAATATTTGTTTGAGAGAATTAAATAAGTAAAACAAAATAATATGATTAAGACAATTAAATATATCTCTGCCCCTAAACAAACAATAACAGAATTTAGTTGCGACAAACAAATTTTTGGTTTGATTCAACATAACCTTTTTTCTCAGTGAAGGTGGAATGTAAAGTAGTGAAGAGGTTCTCGGTTTTCTACCTGGTTTATATTTTTCAAACTTGAAAATTCGAAAAGTACATCTGTACAGTCAATTCAGGTTACGTCCAATTTTTCCGAAGCCCTGCTTAGGTTCTACTTCCAAGATAACCCTCCGCCTTGTGTGAACAAAGCTTAACCAAGTCTAGGAAATTACACTAACGGGACAACGCACTGGATTAGTGCTCAACCACGTGTAACAACAATTTGAGAAATAACTATTTGTTACCGGACATTACCGACACACCTATTTTCTCCCTATATTTACTCACATTAATTACAAATGAAGTATTATAATTCATAGATAATATATAAACAAAAGTTCAATTTAACTAAAAGTAAGCTATTTTTATTTTAACACAAGCATAAAACGCTTGTGATACGCGACGTATCTAGGAAACAACGAAAAACGTAATACACGAGGTGACTTTTTAAAGGTTTGATTCTAAAAGTGTGAAGAAACCGCTAATGGACTATACGCAACTAGCTATTGAGCTTACACAGCAGTACAGACATAAAGCCTGTACAGTACAGATATAATGACTGTACAGTACAGACATAACGACTGCACAGTACAGACATAACGACTGCACAGTACAGACATAACGACTGTACAGTACAGACATAACGACTGCACAGTACAGACATAAAGACTGAACTGCGAACTACTTGTAGTATTTAGGTCACAATATTGATTTCACCAGTGCAAGGTCTGTAGCTAGTTGGGNGACTGAACTGCGAACTACTTGTAGTATTTAGGTCACAATATTGATTTCACCAGTGCAAGGTCTGTAGCTAGTTGGGTAAAGAGGTACCTACGAAATTTTATAATTTTACTAATTTTAAAAAATACAAACAAGTTACAAAGACCTAGGCTGCAACACGGCCGGGGGGAGTTCCCCTTATAAGCCGCGAGGTTTGGGAACGATTATGTTTTCCAGAAAGTCGTTTGACTTGTGGAGGGGGGGGGGACNTAGGACCCTCCCTCCACACAGATGCTCAAGACACTGCGTCCTTATTGAAAAGCTGGTGCGTGCCGCCATGGCTACTGCGGTACGTTGGCATTTCCGGTCTACCTTCCTTTGTCAACTCTTCACTCCCCTTCCTTCAACCGACGCTCTTAAGTTTCACACAGCCCGTCCCGACCTACCCCCCACCCCTCACAATACGGAAGCGCGCTTTAGTGCCATAGTCTGCCCGCGGTTTCTTCACGTACGTTGAATCGAACCTTTGGAGGATCACCCCATGACTGACTAATATAGATATCATATTACTATAGTTATAAGATGCGCTCTATCGATTGAAATGAGTCTTGGTGAGTGTGGTGTTAGCAGTTTCTGAGCTAAAGATAATTCTTTGGTTAATTTTTGGCTTTATCCAATATTTATTTCAAATCCGATTACACGTCATATTATAGATACTTTCAAGGGAAATCGAACGATATGTCGATCAGTTAAATCGGATAAATAGTTTGCGAGAAATTAGGGTTTTAATTTAACTGTTTTACGCGTTTTGGTTCTGTCCTAAACACGTCACGCATCGCAAGCGTTTTGTACTTCTGTTAAGGCCCCCACCTACCGGGAGCGCGGAGGCGATAAGGGCGATATTTACCTCGCGCATCAAGGCCAAGGGTTATGATTCCTGGGCTAAACGACTCGCGGGTAGCACCATTAGGCCTAAGCTTAGCGCAGTAAGTTCCTTTCCTGTCTGTAGAATGTTAGGCCTACATATTTCAGAGGTTTTAAATGATTTTTTTGGTGCTTTACGTGAAGTTCTTTAAAAAAAGTCTTGCCAATAGTATTTTTGTAATTCTAAAAGTAAATTGTAGAAAATTTCAAAACATGATATATAGCCAGCGTATTTTAATGATAAGCGCTGTTGAATTAATTTTCACTTCTTAACTTGGAAATACGAAACTATTTGGTAATGTTTCATTTAGCTATGTGATTTTTCAAAGAAACAGCACTGCACTTGCAGTATTTCAATAAATTTGTGGAATTAAATTTTAAACATTGTTTGTAAAACGTACAAAAAATAATTTTTTGTAAGTTTTCTACGTGTTTTCTACATGTTCGAAATATGTGCCGAGGGTAGATCTAGTTTGCGGAAACTGTGCCTCGCAAGCATATAGCTGAAACCACCAAAATAAATTGTTGACATTAAACAGCAAATAAAATTAAGTTTTGTTCTCTAAATCAAATACATAATAGAATCGATTTAATACTATTTCCTGTGTCGAAAGAAAGTTGTAAATTGTGCATATATCCCTGGGCCTATTACAAATCTTATTGAGGCAAACAATATATTGTGTACAGAAGATGAGTCAATGCATTCGTCACCCAATCCTGTTATGCATATTTTTTTTGTGAAGACACGTCCCACAACATAAAAAAAAATATAGCGTGATATCTTTAACGCCACCTATATAATTTTTTAATAATATTGAGTTCAGTATTATTTGTAGTATCCGATAACTCTGCGTTGTAAAAACATTTACTTCGTGCTTTTCTAGCCGTGAAAAAGAACCATTATATACTCCACGAAATATTGACAAAGAAGCAATTTTAATAAATTTATCGTGGAATTCTGTAGAAATAATTTCATAGTTTTATATATACATATATATATATAAATTTATTTATATTTACACACATTAGCGAACCGGCCCGGCTTCGCCCAGGTACGATTTAGTTTTTACAGCGATNTATATATATATATATATAAATTTATTTATATTTACACACATTAGCGAACCGGCCCGGCTTCGCCCAGGTACGATTTAGTTTTTACAGCGATACACTAATAAACAAATTGTGAAAAGACAATTACAATATTATATGATAGTAAATTAGTAAACTACTATAATATATAATATACATACATACGCGTCACGCCTGTCTCCCAGAGGGGTAGGCAGAGATTATGGACCTCCATTTACCACTATCGTGACATACCTACCTCCTTCGCTTTATCCACATTCATACATCTCTAACATAACAACATTATATGATAGTGGTTTAGAAAATTTATTTGTATACAACATTAATCGTTTTGCCTCCGACCGCCAGCACAAAAAGATTTCAGTGAACTATATTTTTTTACGTTCAACTTTGACTCTCGAATGAAACGCTTGCGTGTTTTAAGGGTTAGTCAGCGCCATCCAATTTCATACCAGACAGCTTGGTGTATGTTGGTATTACACGTTCCCAGTCGTTGCAGAATTATGTTTTGTTGTTATTCCACAGGAACCGTACAATTTTCCGGAATATAAAGTATCCTATGTCCTATTCCAGGATCTAAAGTACCTATATACCAAATTTCATCAAAATCCGTTCAGCCATTATGGTGCTGAGTGGTAACAAACATACACACAGACTTCGCATTTATAGTATTATAGTAGGATAGGATAGGATAGGATATATATATATATATATATATATGTATATATATATACTTTGCTGGTGTACAGATAAACTCAAGCAGTTTTCTTTCAGTTGTACGATACTAGATGCTCAGAATTATTATTTTAACATTTCAAAATGAGGAATAATAACTTATTTTTTCGTGGATGGTGAACATAAGAATAAAAACAAAATTATCTGGCAGCAAGAAATAAAAGGAATATGTCTGAAATCTCTCGTTTCGTCTATAATGGGAAAATGGCTGTCTTCATGTTTGACGAGGTATCCCTGGGCCTCTAAATAATCCAACAGTGAACGCATTTAGTTAATTCGTAAATGTTACCATATCGCATCTTGAAATATGTTTGCAATGAAACACAAAGTGAAAACGCGTAATAATAATACATATGCTGCCGTATTCTCCTTTGATAGCTTGTGTGGTTATTCACCAACACTAGGTTAGATTTTGTTGAAAGAGTTGCGTGACGAAAATTGATGTCTTCATGTATTTTCAGTATTCTCCAGAACTCAGGCACATGCTTTGGGAGATTATTTGTCATGGGGTCTATTGAGTGAGAAACGTGACCCCTAAAATTGTGAATTAAAAGTAGTTATTTGCTCAATTTCAGAAACTGCGTGATATATGATCTAACAAAATCACGAATGCTGTTAGTTTGATTTTACGTCTTTAATATGTAAACATTTGGCGGGTGATAACAACTTATAAACACCCACTGGTAAACACACTTTTGTTGGCTAAAAATACTGCGTCTTGTAATTTCCTAACGACGGGTGTTTTTATCTCCAGTCAAATGTTCACAGACGGTAGCTATCAATTCAAATATTTGCAAATTTGTTGTTTCACCTGTAATCGCAAATTCATAACTAATATTAAGATCCAACTTACAATTGGTTTCTCTCTCTCTCTGTCTCTGTCTCTGTCTCTCTCTCTCTCTCTGTCTCTCTCTCTGTCTCTCCCTCTCTCTCCCTCTCTCTCCCTCTCTCTCCCTCTCTCTACCTCTCTCTACCTCTCTCTCCCTCTCTCTCTCTCCTCTTACAGATAACATTACGTCATAGGTCGTTTTATTTAATTTTTACTCAATTTTCCATTGCGTAGGCCTATATTATCACCAAGTCTGTGTATGGAGTTCAAGATAATTTTTCTTTAAATATCATAAATCACATATTACCTTTTTGTTAATTATTTAATGCCTTCTCCATAATAATGAGTATATCTGACATAGCGACAGTGCCCAGGTGTATTCATTGAGCTTCATGAAGTAAGTTGCCAGATCTGGTTTTCTAGAATTGTGCCTGGGAGCAGTTATTGAGTACGCTATCCAAAATATTTATTATTTTTAATTTATACGAAATACTGTTAAAATTTAAAATATAACTTGCGTAAAATATTTTCATACAGCATTTTGCTTTCCGTAACGGCATATCAGAATCAAAATATCAGTGTTTTTTGGGACGTAGAAATAATAGAAACTTACTAACTTACAGAAATTACATAATTCACATTGGAATTACATACCATGAGCTACTTCAATAAATATTTAAAATTAAGGTGCAAAATGTTTTCGCTAATTTTAAAAAATTTATCGAAATAAGGATAATATCTGATTTTTGCAGTTCACGATTTCTTTGTAAAATACCTTTCAGTAACCTCGATAAATTTTCAATCAGTGTTTTCATTTATCTTATTCGCATGTTCCAAAAACACTAGAATTGTGATCCTGACATGCCATAATGCAAAAAAAAAAATGGCATAAAATTTTATTTAGACGAGGAAAGGGAAGTAATGCCGGCAAGGTGAACGGTAGTTTGTAAAAATATAAAATAATGGATTTTTTGACTAAGCAGTCTTAAAGCTCGAAATTTACAAAACACAGTTACTTAAAATGACAAAGCAATTTAAAAATTATGGTTATGAATAGGGAAAAAATTGAATATATTGTGTTATGGGAAAACTTGTCACTCTTTTACGGTGTAAACATGTTATTCTGGGCGGTAAGGCAGCCAGTTACTCCGAGAGTTGCGTAGAGTAACAGAGAGTAACAGCTGAGGAGAGTAAGAGTGAAAGTGGTTTTGGAACTAGCATGAAGTGTTTACAAATATGTACTGACTAAGCTACCGATGCCAATTCCAAAACATATTTACTACTTTCTTCAAATTCTTTCTTTTCAAAATTGTTTTTATATACCTAAACAGCTTTTCTTACCATCAGGCGATCATTAAAAATTACTTATAAAAATGCAATATTTATTCAAGTCAACTTTAAAATGAAAATACGAACTTTATCACTCGTCATTTGTAATTTTCCCGCGCGCGTCTGCAACCAGCATGTCCACATTTCCTTTCAGTTTGTTTCAATCCACCAAACTTCTCTCCATTTTCAGTTAAACTTTCTTTGCTCACTGAAATAGGGGGTGTAAAAGTTTTACTCCCGCAATATTCTCAGAGTAATTACTCTGCAGTCTTGGGACACTGCCGAGAGCGAGTAAAAAAATTTTTCTCTGAGTGTTTTGGGACAGACGAAAAAAAAATTTACTCGCAGAGTAACGTTTCGGAACGCGCCCCTGGTATGGCGTGAGTAACAAGAACAGTGGCCGATAATTGAGGTTGCATTCCATTTGTGGAACGCCTGTACTTATATGCACACTCGTGAATGGCTGTAAGTCCGTTCAAATACCTATCACATTCTCTCCTCCCCCCCCTCCCCCAACACACACACACACACACACGCTCCTGATTAACGCCTTATGTTTATTTGCCCTTGCGGTGAATACCAAACCCGTACAGCCATAAACAAGTGACGGGTAGACGTTCCGGAAGATCTCCACAGTAACGCGCGGTTAAATCGCGAACGGTCACGACTCCGCTACCAATTAACGAGGGTCAAGCGAGGCGAAAATTATAACCTTGAACTTGAAGGCGTAACTAAATCAGCATTTACGGCAGATAAGAAGGAAACACGAACAAAAAAAAAAAGAAATAAAGAGCGATTTACTGTCGTAGCGGCCAGGTTTAGTACAATCAATTCTCATAATTTTACGAGCAATGCCAGAGGGACGACGGGGTAAAATAACAAGGAAGAACCGGTTCCTTTTTTCTTTTTCTTTTTTTTTTAAACNGAGCAATGCCAGAGGGACGACGGGGTAAAATAACAAGGAAGAACCGGTTCCTTTTTTCTTTTTCTTTTTTTTTTAAACAAGTGCAGACCTGTCGCAGTATCGACGTCGTTCTGTTGGCTCTACTTATGGTTTGTGCAAACAGCTTTCAATTACCGGCGAAGCGTAGTGGGGGAACGGCGAAACACACGTCTCCATGCGGCGAGGTCGCGTGAGTGATCTGATCGCAGATGACGCCCGAGAATCCGTCATCGCAGGGCTCTGAGCGCTCAGGTCTCCGGTCGCGGAGTCCGCGAGCGGTATCGCGGAGCAACGTGTGATCGCGACGACAGGTTGGTGATCGCCACGTGCGACGAGTGAGCACGTTACTCACGTGTCACGCGCCCACGTACGCCGCTACGCGCAGTGCTGTCGCCGTGCTGCGATCACCTGCGCGACCTTCAGCGATGACCCTATCATTTCAATTGAAGGAAAGTCTGTGTGCAAGGTTCACTACAAAACTCATATAGCTAGAGACCGGAAAAATTCGCGAGTTCATTGTCCATTAGACTAGACTCCATATACGTTTGCACGCTCAAGGAGATATCAACTGCTCATTGGCTGCCTGCTTTCGCAGGGAGAGGTCGTGATTGGGACTGCATTTTGTTGCCCGTTTTCTATTGGCTCACAGTCCTGGTGGGAGGTGTTAAATGGGTCGTGAGCCAATTGCAAAAGTAACGCCAAGATACATGTGATTCAATTCTAGCTTGTCCCGAATTGAATCCGCGAATTTTTCAGGTCTCTACCTGTAGGCTGTTCACGGTAAAGTGAGCACTTCTGAGGCCCTAATTACTTTTCTCTTATCAGACATTTTTTTTATCCTTTCACCACTTTTTTTTATATAAATGCTAGCGAACCGGCCCGGCTTCGCCCGGGTACAACTGAGTTTTACAGTGATACACTAATAAATAAATAGGGAAAAGACGATTCATTTATGTGAAAACAGAATTATAACATTATACTGTGTTGGCCTAGGTTTTTAACTGATTACGGGCAACTTAAAAGGAAGGAAATATTTTATACCCGATAGCCAAGAAGTATGGTATTGTTTTTGGAGTGTATTTGTGCAACTATCGCGTAGTTACTACATTTTCGCTTTCCAGCGTCGATGTATGAAAATCGAAACGTGAGTTTCATCAAATTGTAGCTTAGAAATAAGTGTACCTAGGTACTACTTTTTGCGCTTGGCTGAGGGATCTTAATCGATCACCACAGTTAAGCAACATTCCCAGCGGCACACATTTGGATGGGTGACCGTTTAGTGGCATAACATCTGAGCGCTTCCGGGCTTCGGAGGGCACGTTAATTATTCAGTCCCGTTTGTTATCGATTGATAGCAGCCGCTAAGCCATTTTAGAGGTCCTTGGGCGGCCTGATAAACTCTGACACCAGAGGAAAAAAATATTTCGGTCACGTTCCCAGCCGTTGCAGAATTACGTTTTGTTGTTATTCCACAAGAGCCGTACAATTTTCCGGGATAAAAGTATCCTATGTCCTATTCCAGGACCTAAAGTACCTACGTACCAAATTTCATCAAAATCCGTTCAGCTGTTATNGGATGGGTGACCGTTTAGTGGCATAACATCTGAGCGCTTCCGGGCTTCGGAGGGCACGTTAATTATTCAGTCCCGGTTGTTATCGATTGATAGCAGCCGCTAAGCCATTTTAGAGGTCCTTGGGCGGCATGATAAACTCTGACACCAGAGGAAAAAAATATTTCGGTCACGTTCCCAGCCGTTGCAGAATTACGTTTTGTTGTTATTCCACAAGAGCCGTACAATTTTCCGGGATAAAAAGTATCCTATGTCCTATTCCAGGACCTAAAGTACCTACGTACCAAATTTCATCAAAATCCGTTCAGCTGTTATGGAGCTGAGTGGTAACAAACATACACACGCCCACACACAGCCTTTCGCATGTAAAATATTAGTAACATTGACGTGTAAGTACTAAAAACATGTTTATATATTTCACCACACCAGAAAGTTAACGTCTAAGGTTATAATAAAATATATTTAGTGACTATATACATAAANGTTTATATATTTCACCACACCAGAAAGTTAACGTCTAAGGTTATAATAAAATATATTTAGTGACTATATACATAATAATGTTGTGTCCGTTTGTTCGGACGCGTATAACTCCAGAAAAAATTAACCAATTTTCATTCTATTTTTTTTATAGGCTTTTCTTTCGTTCCCACGAGTGTTTGTACGCCTTTCTTTTTTATCTGTATTACCTTCAAATGTACTAAAATCTGCAAACAGCTCATTTTTACCATGCTTTCGCGGCAGGAAGCGCCTTTGTTGACAGCTGTCCTTTAGAACATTTCAGTTTGTTGTTCTCTTATTCCATCAGAAATTCCCTTTCACATTAAAAGAACACAGTTTCCAGTCGGATTGGCATCTGCAATGACAATAAATAAAGCTCACGGGCAGTCATTGCAAATGTGCGGAATAGATTAAGAAAAAGAATGTGTTTCGCACCGCTAATTGTATGTGTCGTGTTCTAGAGTAGGAAAACCACACGACTCATTCATACGCGCAGAAGATGGTAAAACTAAAAACGTTGTGCACGAACAAGTACTTCAATAATAAAGATTTTGAAAATACGAATACTTCTTTCAATATATTTCACAGAAATTAATAGAACCAAAATATTTTATCCCACAGCAACGCGTGTCCGGTAAGCTAATAGACTATATCGTAATTTCGCTTATGTCCGCGTAGTATATTTTAAGAGACAAAAATCTGGAAAAAAAAAAAAAAAAAATTGAACAATATAGGAGGACAACAAGATATCTTGAAATTACCATTCCGTCCTCGTGTGAGGTGTGTTTTTTTTTTGTAGGTAAACGCAATGGCGGAACATAAACCGATTTCGTCAAAAACCTGGTGTTTCAAATATGCTGAAACGCAGTTCAAGAGACAGGCCGGCGAGCCCCCTTAAAAAGACATAGACCCGAGATATATATTTTTATTTTCGCGTTTCAGGCACGGCCATAAGGGCGACATTATCACGTTAGGCCAGCACCTCGTCGCCCCTACGTGCAAGGCGCTGTACCAGCGTGCAGTTCCCCCGCTGTCACGCTCTCCTGTGCTAATGAGATCTGCAACAGCGGGATTTTACTACACGCTATGAAAGCCCATACGCCTAACTACGACTGTGCGATTTTATTTATTCTGCTTCATATTAATGGAATCTGCGCAGGAAATCTCTAGAAATGTGATTGTTGACCATTTTAAACGATATTTTTCCTCTTTTAATAAACTTAACATTATAAAAAAAACAAAACTGTACGGGCTTAGATAATAGTTTTTTTTCCTGGCAAAAAGTTACATTCGCAAGACATTCATTTGCCGAGATACATGTGAAAGTGCAAACAATGACAGAAGCTATTCCCTGACTGCTAACTCTTCTAATGTCCGGCACAGAACTAGAGCAGAGGATGGGTAGAGAAGGGCGGCTGCAATGCATTTTTTAAGAGTGCGCTACATCAGACCAACGACCCGCAATTCGAGCCGTTCTTCCGCGGGAGAAGGGGCAGCTGATTGGCCCGCCCACCTCGTGCACATCACGACCAAGGAGCCGGCTGTGAGTCCACGAGGAGTGAGCGACCAACTCCGCCAGCCACTCGCATTCCAGCACACGTCGCTTGCTCCGAGAATCAAACACTCTAGAAATGTGGGCTCGACATTTGTGTCACGAGTGGAGACCTGAAAAATTTCGCGGTTTCATTTCGAGACAACCTAGAATTCAAAAACCTCGTACGTTTGTATTGCTTATTCTATTGGGCCCACCTGTTAGTTTACACCTCCTGGACAACTCTGAGCCAATAACAAACACACAATAAAATGCAGACCGAATCACCGTCTACCTCTAATACAACAAGCAACCAATGAACAGTGATATTTGCATGATTTTACATACGACAATGGAGAATAGCCTACAGGTCATTAAACTCGCGAATTTTTCAGGTCTCTAGTTATGAGCGAAATCCTGCTGCACGGGAATGCACAGAGCAGCTTTGAGTTCGGTTGGGAGATTTGGGCGGCTCTTAGCGACGAGGTCATGACATTCGATTGCGGTGGTGAGGTGAGAATGGAGCAGCGGCCTCAAGCTGAAATGCAAGGGCGGGGGAAACGGGATATCCCTGGGAAAACCCGCCAATCATCGGCATCACCCGGCACAACTCCCACTTGCAAAAATTACATATTTCATGATTCTATAAACATTTGGTGTGTCCAAGTCCGTTGTTTCTATGAACAACATAACTTGACATCTTCTCAACATTCTCGGCCTTCTCTTTCCAAACAATACACGAACTGTGTCCATAGCTTGGAAAGGCACATTGAAGTTTTATATGCTATTACATAATTTGGATCAAAAGTGCTGATATTTTTATTGCACTGTAGTCTGAACTAGGTGATTGGTAAATTAGGGCAACTTCAACGAACGCAGTTCCAACAAATGCTTCAACAGAAGACAAACCAAAATCGTAGAAAGTCACACCATCAATCTTCTTGTGGCGTGTGTAAAGTCATCACAAGAGTGAAGCACACTAACGGAATTTCTTGGTGCGCATATTTTTTATGGCAACCAGTGTAGAGAATAACTTTGTGTTCTCCACGGAAATATTTTACAGGGTAATTTCCTGCTTAAAACCGCATTGCACTTGGCAAAAAATTATGTCTGGTGCACGTTAAATATGTTTATTGGATTGATCTCAACACAGGCAAACAGTTACACCACCAGTGGTGAGGAAGTCTTAGGCCTTCTTGTTTTGAATTTCTGCCGCATTCGAAAAGAAATTAACCAAGTGTCGTAACAAATTAAGGCGATTTATAACCGCGACGTTTTCAATTCGCGGTAAATGATGGCGCGGCCTTATCGGATAGCGAGGTAGGCGAGAAGTTGGCGTGGCTGGGTGAGAGGAGTGAGGCAGGGACGGGGATGCCGACTATCTGGAGGAAGCCGCACGCGCGCGGAGAGAGAGAAGTTCCCTACTTGCGCGCAGAGAGATGGTATCGCAGAACGTTATCCGCGGCGAACTTGAATATTCATCACCGCAACTTGGAGAAGATTAAGGTCGCGCCTGTGTCACCGAACCCCTTGCCGGGCTAAGGGGGGGGGGGGAGTGACGTCACAGACGCCGAGCCACGGGAAGCCACGCCCACTGGCTCCCAGACAACCCGTCGCTTGTTCTTGTATACACGTGTTCAACAAGACTTCGGGCTTGTTTCGCTGTAAACACCAAGAAGCCTCGCTGCATGGAAGCCACAAGATCTCAATTACACAAGTACCCAACGTGCCATTATAGGAAACCGAAAAAAAAAATCACTTGTATTAAAGTAGTGATAATGATGTTCGTAAAAAGCCTAATCGGCATCATAAACTTACTTGTAAGGATTGTTCTGGTTAATAACAATCATTTGCATAAAAATTACCTCACATTGTAAAAAGAATAAGCAACGGGGAATATCGGTGAATATGCTCATCAAGGCATAATATGCCAATGATTAAAATATCACACGTTGACACATGCACTAACTTAATTCCAAGGCGCTGCCGTGGTTTTTCGTAGGGCATGTGTAAAAGAAAACTCACAAAAGAACGTGTGATGTGGCGTACACGACAATTGCTAGGTGTAATAGAGACGCTACCATTTCGCTTTATACAACGGCGCAAGGTTAGTCTTCTCAATACACTGTTTACTCAAGCAGGGGTCAATTGTTCATTGGCTGCTGCCTCAGCCAGAGCTCATTCTCCTGTTTGGCTCGCCCAAACAGAATAAAGATAACTACAGTGCTGAGTTTATATTGGTTCAGACTTCCTCCGGGGCGTGTCCAATGAGCGGATGTCTAATGGCATATAAGAAACTAACATATACATGAGTGACACTTATAATGCGAAATGATAGCGTTTCTAATAATGCTGCCGAGAAGACATACGGGACAGAAGAAGAAGTACGAACAACTGGCGGAGTTCGAGAGAACACAGAAAATAGAGAGTGTGTGAGGAAGTTTGGACAGTGCGGTAATTTCACTTCGTTTTAGACGCTTGGACTTTGCAGCCAGATTGCGCTCGCAGCAATGAACACGTGGGAGTGCCAATGCGTAACTTATGGTGCCGGATGACCAAGCAGAACTTGGGGATTATGATAATAAAATTTGATTATTCAAAAGGCACGAACAGAGATCACGATTTCCTCATCCAACGTCTGGTGACAGGTGAAAACTTCACTAAAGCCCGTCAAAAGCATTTGCATGTGCCTAGGACAGGCAGATCGGCTATCCCAGCGACTTTTATGTGCGCAGATGACTTTATCAACAAACACTGATTTGACAAAAAATATTTTACTACCTAAGTTTCCTTAAGGGTAGTCGACTGTGACTAACACCTTAACTCTTTCAGACACACACAAAATGTAGCATTAGGAATGTTTTGTTTGCAAATGAACTAGTATTAGTGTAACACTCGGTCACATGTTGGGACTAAAATAAAAATGCGTTTGCATTAGATGTTATTGACGGCGCCTGTTCCTGCCGCTACAAGATGTAGCCTAAAAACGAATGATGTCTCCAACCGCACGAGGGACTTATCGTTGTTGGATGGCGTTTTCTGCTGTTTGCACGCACATCGTTTGTGCGATCGCCTACTTGGACCTATTTCGGTTTTTAAAGCAGAGGATCGCTCGAGCCATAAGGGCGACACTGCCACTCGCATCAAGTACGACATCGCCGCAACGCGCAAAGCTGTAAACAGGCGTACAACGTACTCGTCGTGGCGGGTACAGCCGCGGGGAAAATTTCGTAGCAAAGTTCAACACAAGCTCTTATTGTGTTTTCGCTCGTTTTGGAGGATTATATTTTAGATACTGCAGTCTTAAAAACCCGTGTTTAACGATATTGGAGGGCTCCAAAATTATGTTTATAGTACGTGGTTATCTTGAAAGTATAACTATGTTCTCGTAAGGGTCGTGTTTTCTATTTGTAGGCTGACATACTGAGATCACATGTAATATATTCGTCAATACATGTGTTTTCCAAAAAATGACATGCAGGCTCTCAGTTACTTTGACAGCGGATTTATAAAAGTAGTTCTAAGACCTAACGTTGATTTGAGAGTGTAATGTGTGTATTTATAGCTACTGAAGTCGTAAGCTGTTTTTTATACTCACAAGACGATGAATGTGAGTATTATTAAATAATTAAATTTCCTAAAAATCCTAGTTTTCCACTTGGGTCAATGAATAAAGTGAGACGGTCCATTACAATGTAAATATGACGTATAGTGGAAGGATAACAAATGAGAAGGAAAGTAGGTCGTAAGAAGGGCTTTAAAACATGCTCAACTAACTGTGAACAACCTATAGGTTACCCGGCTCTGACTAGTGACTGCCTACTGTCATCTATATGCTACCCTGCCTTAGGCGGGAACCACATGTGCATTTCCGTTATCTTATTCGCAACACCTGAAACCATAAATTAAAGTAGGCGTAAATAGTTAATAGGAAACAAAACGGTCAGCCACCTCGTTACCTGCAACGGCGTAGGAATACGCAGCTAATGAGAGCGTATCACAACGGTGGCAGTTGAACTCCATCGCACTTCTCGTCTACAATATGCTTACTCTCCTCTCTCCCGAAAACCAAGTCAAACTGAAACATTGGTCTAGACAGGATGTTTGTTTCCGTGAGCGAAATTAAATATGAAGAGTTGACATCACCAAGTATTTCGTTTTAAGGTAGAATTTGTTGATCCGGCAAAAATGGTTTGTGGTTTTATTATGTTATTTTCACCAAGTGAAGAGAAATTTGCTTGTCCAATAAAAAAAACCGCATTCCCGTTCAAGCAACCAATTCCCTAAACCGGACAAAGCGCGAGGCTTCCAGTTTTTTTTCGCAAAGCAGGTATGCGTGTTGTTTTTGCAACTCTCTTATTTCGTCTCGCAGTTACCTTATAAAACTTTANAGCATTCCCGTTCAAGCAACCAATTCCCTAAACCGGACAAAGCGCGAGGCTTCCAGTTTTTTTCGCAAAGCAGGTATGCGTGTTGTTTTTGCAACTCTCTTATTTCGTCTCGCAGTTACCTTATAAAACTTTATTGCCTACATAACAACAACTTTCCTAGCTCGTATGTTACAAGCCGAAATAACTTTTAAATTTGTACATCCCGGCTTCGCTTTTTTAATACTAAGCATATTGTTTCACTATGTCGCTGTTGTCTTCTTTATTGGTTTTGAAGTTTGTCGTATCTCATGGTGACAGAAATATTATTTGTTGTCCAGAAAAAAGCGTACAACATAAATGTTTTGCAATAAATTTCGGTAGCAGTAGTACAAAAAAAAAACATTAAATCACGAAGACGTATCAGAGAAGCTTTGCTGTAAGTTTAAGGCCCCCGTCTACCTGGAGCTTTTTCCCACGTTTAGGCCGAGAAGCGTGGGAGCGATAAGGGTGACACTGCCACGCGCATCAAGTACGCCATCGCCGCTAAGCGCAAGGCTCTGAACTGGCGTGCAGTGTTCTCGTCGTGCTGCGTGTACCTATGGGACTTTCAGCGGTGACCGTATTATTTTATTAGTGGGAAGTCTTTAGGAAGGTTCAGTGCAGGCGCCTATAGTAGTTTTGTATGTATCTGATGCGTGCATTTTGAGCTACAGCGCCTTGGAAATGCCGTTTTTAGCGGTTTTGGAGTACTCTGAATTGATGTTTCTAACTTACGTGATCTTTTGAAAGTACTTAACAGCTCTCGTCTGAAGTGTGTGTTCTTTTCGTAGAGCAGCACGTTGGACGCACGCTTAATAGTTTCGTTGAAAAACGGGTATTTGGAACACTCTGCAACGCAGTTCAAGCGCCAGGTAGACGGGCGCCTTAATAATTGGTCACTATTTCAATAGGGAATTCTCAACAGGTACCGCTAATACACGAGCTGTTTCTATACGAGTACAATTCCCTTAGACTTGCTCATTTCTTGACGTACGCAGTCGTAAAGAAACTCGTAATAATCCACCGAATATCACTCGCAGGCATAAAAGTTTTGACAGTTATGAGATTCCAGCTTCATCCGGAGAATGTTTACCCATTTCGCAAGAAGATGGCTCCCAGACGATTGTCGATGTGGCTCCTCGCATCACGAATGATGTAATGTTTTTCTCAGATAGAAAGGCTGTCAATAAAACCAGCCCCGAGAAAGAAGAGGGAACCAGTTGAAAAATAAATACTCGGTAAATAACTTGTGCGATAAAAAACCTTTTATTTTTTTGCTTTGTTCACAACACATTATGACGCTTCAAGTGTTTGTAAATGTCCATCACAGCGACAAACTACGGAAACAATAGAATGTTGTGCGGCCGGTACGGTTTTGTTTGAAACACGCCGTAGAACTGTAGTAAACCAATTGATGTTTTCAAAATACTACGTATTGATAAAACGAGGGACATGGGGACATACGACCACTAAGATGTTGATAGCAAAAATAGCAATTTAACCAGAAATGTCAGTTGTGTTCTTGTCTGTGATTATACTTGCCACTGCATATCAACTAAGCAGACAGGCATCACATTCACGTATTACATCAAAATCCTTATTTTACACGTTATTATTAACAATTTGGCCAAAACACATAAATGTGAGGAAAAACTAAGGTTTTAGCCATTTTCAACCTTGTTAACAGTAAGTATACAAAAGAGGACGAACATTAACGAAACTAGGAAAGCCATTTCCACCAATATTAACGTTGCCTACATGTTTTGCTTTTATTATACAGGATGATTCTAAAATCACGGGACAAACCTTGAGGGGTGGTAGAGCTCACTAAAACAAACAATTATTGTATAGGAATATATGGGCGGGAGTGACGCGTTGAGGCACAAACACAAAAATAACACATTAAATGCAACACGTTGTTTATTTCCAACGTCGCTGCTAAATGCCTTTTTACAGCAATGTTTATAATAATTGCTCGAAATTGCTACCACCGACAGTAATGCAAGCTTGGTAGCGTCGGTGGAGTGATTGGCGAACAGATTCAAATACGCCGGGTATTTCACGCACGCCACCATTGTCAGCCAATCACGCCATATGTAGAGGTCGCCAAGCATGCGTGACTGTTGGTGGATGCATTTCCAGCAACTGTTTTAACATTTTCTGTACGGAATCACTCTTTCCGTTAATGTGTTATGTTTTTGTGTTTGTGCCTCAACGCGTCACTTCCGCCCATATATTCCTATACAATAATTGTTTGTTTTAGTGAGCTCTACCACCCCTCAATGTTTGTCCCATGATTTTATAATCATCATGTATATTTATTCCTGCTGTTTCTACAGTGGTTAACATGCCACTTGATTTTATGGTTGGACTTCCAAGCCTTTTCAGAATTAGACATTCAAGATCTGCGATGCCTCATTTTTTCGGAGAACAACACTAATCAAACTTAAAACTTTAAAATGTTCTTCTTTTTAATTGACAAATATTTTTTGGCAAGTGATCTTTCAAAGATTTAGAATTTTGCAATGGTGTAGTTGCTATTTGTTTAGCCTTTAAGGCGTATTTGAAATAACGGTGCAAGGTGTTAACATTTGCTCGTTTTTATTTTTGAAGTTGTACTTATTTTGGCCCGTTGAGGGTGAAAGTTTAGTGTGCAACGGAAGTTGCGCGCGCATTATTTAACGAAATTTGACAGTGGTCGTGGTAGGGGTTTAACCCAACGCGCATGCGCGTATCGTCTTAACTATATACAAACGCAAGGCACACAACATAGCACGTGATTATATTTAAAACTGAACAGAACATCAGTTAATGTAATACGCAAATTGAAAAACATTTCATTTATATTAGTAATTCATTGTGAATATATATATCATATAAATTAATTTCCCTTGCATTGTGACGTGAAAAATTTGTTAGTGACAAAAATTGCATAGTAAAATTTTGAAAGTATTTTCAATTATTTGAGGTTAACTTTTTGTAAGTATTATCTTATTAATTTATACTTCTTTTGGCACGTTAAGGGTAGTTTAATTATGTTCGTTAATCAAAACTTTATCAATTGTATTTAATGTCATTCTTCGGTAATTTTATATTTTTCCTACTTACATAAATTATTTGCATACGTAATAAAACTTTACTTCAGTCACACCAAAGAAGTATAACTTCTAACACGCGTGCGTAAGTACACGCACCCATTTTTTTTTACTTTATATTTTATGTGTACACTGCATTGTTGATGGCGGTAAGTAATAGTTAGTTCAGGTGGGGTAAGTATCCAGCACTACTTAAAACAAAAAAAATTGTTTGTGTTGGACACGTAGCGAATATTTTGTTGGTATCCACCCTGTCAAACTTTTTGTGGTGAATACGAATTTTTTTTTAGAACCCGCAAAAATGTAGTGGAAACAACAAAAAAAAAAATATGGAAAGTAGAGTGGGGAGACTTGGGCGGTTCTTAACGTCGAGGTCTTGAGAGCCGACGAGGGTGAAGTGAGGTGAGCGTGGGACAGCGCCGGAACGTGTAAGGGTGGGGGAAACGAGAGATCCCCGAGAAAACCCGCCGATCAGCGGCATCGTCCGGCACGATTCCCACATGCGAGGGTCCGGGAGCGGCACCGCCGAGATTCGAACCCAGTTTGCCTAGGTAAAAGGCGAGTAGTCTAACTACTACACAACCGCGGCCCCTAAAAATATTTGTGTCAGGTAGAGTGAATACCAATAAAATCACTTTGTGGCCGCCACAAAGTGATTTCCCAGTGGTCAAATATAAGAAATACAAAACATTTTTGTTATGTATAATTATTTATTTCAATTATTTTTACCACGGTAACAAAGTATTATTTCCTTATTTTTTATTTTTTATTTATTAATAATTTACGAATTTATTATACAGACGTGGTTTACAGTAAGTCTGATACCCGTGAGCATAGTTCCAGGTGAGTATATTTAAAATACAGATTATACTGACACGGGCAGAAGCGGGCAGTTATGAATTTAGTGTCGTTTGTAATAATAATCACAAAATCAACAAACAGCTAAGTATTATTGCTACAACTACAAATTATTACAATGACACAAAATAATCTGAACAATTTCAGTGCAGGTTGTGCTTATACAGTAAAATGTTGACCAGCTACATTCCTAGCATGCATTAAGTTGGGCAATTACAAGCTAAGGAACACACCGGTACGACTAAAGGAACATGGTATAAAAAAATTACAATTTCAAAATCTATTGCCACAGATACAGGTCTTAGGTACAGGTTGTGAGTTACAAAAGTGTGGTATGGTTATTATATTCAGCTATTGAACATAATTTGCTATATATTTACAACATTATTTGCTGACGTAAATGAGCGTGTTTGGTAGGGTTATTATTTTCAGCTATGGAACATTATAACCTATTTAAATACAGCACTATTTGCTTAGGTAAATGAGCGTATTTGGTAAGGTTATTATTTTCAGCTATTGAATATTATATGCTATATATTTACAACATTATTTGCTGAGGTAAATGAGCGTGTTTGGTAGGGTTATTACTTTCAGCTATGGAACATTACTTGCTATATATTTACAACATTATTTGCTGAGGTAAATCAGAGTTTTTGATAGGGATATTATTTTCAGCTATGGAACATTGTAAGCTTTATATTTACAACATTGTTTGCTGAGGTAAATGAGCGTGTTTGGTAAGGTTATTATTTTCAGCTATTGAATATTGTATGCTATATATTTACAACATTATTTGCTGAGGTAAATCAGCGTGTTTGGTAGGGTTATTACTTTCAGCTATGGAACATTACTTGCTATATATTTACAACATTATTTGCTGAGGTAAATCAGAGTTTTTGATAGGGATATTATTTTCAGCTATGGAACATTATAAGCTTTATATTTACAACATTGTTTGCTGAGGTAAATGAGCGTGTTTGGTAAGGTTATTATTTTCAGCTATTGAAAATTGTATGCTATATATTTACAACATTATTTGCTTGGTAAATTAGCGTGTTTGGTAGGGTTATTATTTTCAGCTATTGAATATTGTATGCTATATATTTACAACATTATTTGCTGAGGTAAATGAGCGTGTTTGGTAGGGTTATTACTTTCAGCTATGGAACATTACTTGCTATATATATACAACATTATTTGCTGAGGTAAATCAGAGTTTTTGATAGGGATATTATTTTCAGCTATGGAACATTATAAGCTTTATATTTACAACATTGTTTGCTGAGGTAAATGAGCGTGTTTGGTAAGGTTATTATTTTCAGCTATTGAAAATTGTATGCTATATATTTACAACATTATTTGCTTGGTAAATTAGCGTGTTTGGTAGGGTTATTATTTTCAGCTATTGAATATTGTATGCTATATATTTACAACATTATTTGCTGAGGTAAATGAGCGTGTTTGGTAGGGTTATTACTTTCAGCTATGGAACATTACTTGCTATATATTTACAACATTATTTGCTGAGGTAAATCAGCGTGTAGGAAGAGTGGGTGAAGGGCTGAGTTGAGAGCAGACTTTCCCGAGGTGAACGTGCGTTGCGCAGTTGGCGTGCAGATGAAACTTGGAGCCGGGCGTGTTTTGAAGAGGCCGGCGCGCACACGGGAAGTGAGTGACGGATATTGCAAAACTTCCGGAGGCGCAAGTTCATTCGGGGCGGGTTACTTGTGGTTAGGGCTGTGTATCCGCAAAGTGCTACATCGGCCTCGCATTTTCCGTCGGTTCAAGGGGAAGGCAAGCAAAAAATAATGACAGTTGATTTATTTATGTTGCTAGTTCGTTCAAGTGCTGAGCTCTCTGCAAAGACCTGCGTGGTGTTTCCTTCAAGGTAATAATGCCCGGCATGCGCAAATATTTGTGTTTGAATTTTTTTTTTATACTGAAGTTTTGAAACTACAAGAAATATAAATAACTAATGCCCCCCTTAATAAAAAACTATACTTCTTTCTGAAAACTCGAAAATGTCATGTATAATATTAAATTGATACTGTGCAGCATCATCACTTACGACTGGTTCACAGCACAGTAACACTGCAAGTAAGTAAACTAATAAACGACTCCTCCTTTTAAAAGAAACACCAGTTAAAAAAAAAAATACACAAGCTCTGCTGCAAATTAAACACCATAAAAGCACTATCCAATTAGATAGCGATTTTCGCACTGCAGGAGTTAATAATACCAGGTGGGAGAAACTAAATATGCCCCATGCCAGCGTCATTGACCATACCTTTTCTCACTTTCTACCCACATAAATATAACTCTCCCAACCTTTCTAATTTGCCATATGAACTTAATTACAATGATAATTATTCATCTAAATAACGCCAGTCTTAATAAATATAATTTTTTTAACAAATTGTGTTGAAGTCTCATTTGATATTTTAGTTTATTGACTACTCGCGCTTATTTTTGTGAGTTTTAGTTTGGTTTTGGTGGTATAACTGGTTAATACGAGCGTGTTGTACGTTGGCGAGTACGTATTTGGTGTGAATATTGAAAATTACGATGTATTAAATAATACAGCAAATAAATGTGATATTCTGTGTGTCCTTGTCGTTACTACCTGTTAGTAAAACGTAACATGTGGTAAATAACAAACTACCTATTTACACGTTTTTAACACCGAAACACACTGGCACGACAATAGCAGGTGCCGCCTTGCAGGAAAAAAAAGCAACAGTTTTTTTAAACAAATTTGGAAACAAACTTTAAAGAAAGTAAAATACGTGCATTTAAAAACACGAGCTTAAATGTGGCCAACAAAATCAACTATAAATTATAAACAAAAATACATAGTATTTAAATGAGCGTAGTAATTGCTTATAAAGTGGTGTGGTTGGTTCTACGATCATACGATATTTACTCCCCCCCTTCCCCAACCGGCTGATAATCCGTTGCAAATAAGGACAGCGTAATTTACACTGAAGAGCCAAAAAAAATTGGTGCACCTGCTTAATATCATCTAGCCCCTCCCCTCCCTCCCGAGCTAGCAGAAGTGCCGCAAGACGACGTGGCATGGACTCGACTAATGTCTGAAGGTATGCAGGAGGCAATTCACACCATGAATCCTGCAGGGAAGTCCACAAATCCAATCTCCGTAAATTTGAGAAAGGGTTGCACGTCTGTCACGTTTAATGATTCTCGTCAGTCGTCGTTTGTCCCGTTCTTTCACGATCTTTTTCCAGCCGCAGCGATGTTGAAGATGTGATGTTTTACCGGATTCCCCGATATTCACGGTACGCTCGTGAAATGGTCGTACGCGAGCATCCAAATGTTATAGCTACCTCGGAGATGCTAAGTCCCACCTCTCGTGCGCCGGCTGTAACGACACGTTCAAACTCACTTAAATCTTGATGACCTGCCATTGTAGCTGCAGTAACCGATCTAGCTGCCGACCGCATCGCGTTACTCTGATTGGTTCCATACCTCTGTTATTTGCATATGCACACCTATACCAACTTTTTTTTTTCAGTGTCCAAGCGAAGTCTGCTTCTCCCGTCCGTACTCTGTGAAGAAAACTATGAAATCTAGTGGCAAAACAACGGCAGCATGAGCAGATTTGCTGACACATGAGCAAGGACACTTGTCATAACAAATGTGATTTACACCTATTAAAAACAACTTCGTTAACTTTTAAGCATAACAGCACTGTAAATTAAAGATAATATGATTGGAAAATTGCGAAGAATACGCTCAATAATTATCTGGGTGTAAATCAAAATCAATATTACAATTTTAATTGTAAGTTGACAGACACCAGTAGAACAGTTTTACACTTACATTTCTTTGACATATATATTTTTCGTCTAAATTATTGGTTTCTGGCAAAAGTTATTTTGTAAAATCAGTTTTTGAAATGCACTTTATGCTTGTGTTAATAACATAAATTGTCAGTGTTTGTGGATGTGTAAAAATCAGGACTTTGCAGGACACTTTATTTGGCCGTTCGCATCTTGCAGGACAATGCTTGTAAAACAGGACTGTCCTGCGGAAGTCAAGACGTCCGATCAACATAAATAGAGTTTATTGTACTCTGGTTGGGAAGCTCAATGCTTTTAGTTTGGTAACTAAAAATTCTCGCCTCTAGGATGCGTTAGTGTCGCATGTGTTCCGGATTTTCACGTTTTATATTGAAATAAATAGGGTAATTGCAATGCCCATAAAATAAATATAACTGTGTAACATCTTCCGATTTGTATTTTGTTTGAACTTACGTAAAGAATACACTTTGTTGTTCGCGCTACAGCCTAGAGTGGAATTATAAAGAAAAATGTTCACATGTTGTTTAATATTCCATCGTAAACTGGATTTGGCAAGACGTTGGCTTACACAATTGCTATATTTAAATGTGACAACTGAATAGAAAAAAAAATTGTGAAATATTTTAAAACATTAGATTTAACGCTTTCCTGGGCAGTTTCCATAAGCGAAATGGAAAAAGTACGAAGTTTCTTTTAATGGCAGCTATATTCATCTCGCACTTAAATTGGTAAAGTTTTTCCAATGAAATAAGTTTGCTTACGAATGCTAAATGCTAAACACAGTCGTATGCTTACTTTTTGCTTTTGTAAACAACGTTGTAGGGCTAGGGTGTGAATAATAGTGATTAATTTTGGCTGTGGCAAATATATATGACATTATTCAAGCCAAATACGAACTTTTACACACAAATAAACTGGATTTCTTAATTTACCGCTATCTTAAATGTGACGTCCTTCTAACAGCAGCGTACGTTGGGGCGGAAATTTTTCCCTATGCCAAACTATCCGATGAGAAATCTCGATTTTTTTTCCTGGGGCCACGGTAGTTAAGTGGTTAGACTACTCGCCTCCCACCTTGGCGAACCGGGCTCGATTCGCCGGCCGGATCACTCCCGGAATTTTTGCATGTGGGAATCGTGCCGGACGATGCCGCTGGTCGGCGGTATTTTCTCGGGGATCTTCTGTTACCCCCTCCCCTTCATTCCGGCACTGCTCCATACTCACCTCGCTTCACCCTCATCGGCTCTCAATAAATGGATGTTAAGAGCCTCCTAAATCTATCAGCTCACTCACGCGCCCGTTTTGTTTTTTGACCGGAGAAGGATAAAACTCACTCTAAGCTAATGACCTGGCAACACAGCCCATCCACACGCCAGACCTCCAACCCCCTCCCCAAGAACACAGACGCTACGCGCCACTGCAGGTGATCATGGCCATCGTCGACACTCCTCTCCCCCCCCCCCATCACAGAAAAGTCTCCAACTACGTGGGTTATCAGTATGCCGAAGGACGAGCTCGCAGACTTGACAAGAAAACTCCATTTGTCAGGGTCCTCTCCCTCCTTCACCTCCCCCCCCCTGAGACGCCGGGCGTCCTGGCGCCAGCCGGCTTTATTGAAAATGTGCGACGATCAGTTGTCAGTCTGTTTTACATAATCCCCTCTCCCCTCTCTTCCTTCCCAGGGTTCATTGCGACGTCGTCCTGACTCGCAGTAACGCTAGCTGAATAGCGATGGCGTGGCAAGAGACGCCCCGACGCAAGACGACGCCCGCCTGCGTCTCTGCGCTTACCGACGCCAGCGGGATGCCACGTCATTACGAGTTCTCCATCCGACAGCCGAGCGGAGCCCAGTGGCGAGGTTTGACCCTCTCTTACACGGCAAGAGAATTTGCAATTCTTACCGAGAAATCGTTTGTACTTTAAGGGGGTAGTATCCACTACATCTTCGAATTTCCTTACTAATCTTCGTAATGAAAATGTATGACGAGAAATAAAAAATGAAAGCTCGACATGACACAGACGACTACTTAACGAATTTTTGGAAATTTGTAGGGTTTCAATTATACCTGTATTTTCCCATGTGGGATTGAAATTGTTAAATAATTAGGTAATATTTGATTACGGTTACAGATGTGAAACTTATCGCGTAAGAAAAATAAGTGGGATTTTGAAATAACTGTTAAAATGTTTCCTATGCCTTGACTAGCTTGGTTTTTTTTAATATTGACTCCGAAAATTAAGTTACGGAGGATAATACGTAAATCCAAGATGGCAACGGTACTTCCCCCTTAACACGTGTTTGTGACAGGAAAGTAATTTCTCTTCCCTTGTGAAATTACTTGTTTGAAAAAACTGCAAGGTTCGTGTTTGTAACAGAGTTCGAGAAATGTTTGCGCTATAGTGGCACGTATCCACAAGCTCAAGCAAAATGGCGGACACTCAACAACGTAAAAAAACTAGTAGTGATGTAAAGTGTAGTTGCGTGAAAAAAATTAATGGATTTAAAGGTTGAACAACATTAAAAACTTATACCATTGTAAAACGACTACAATTTTAAAAACACGTAACGCTAATACTCATTCATGATAAAACTAATGTTAAATCTACATAGATATCTCAACATAACCTTCAAGACCTCGCTGTTAAGAGCCGCCCAAATCTCTTCACTCACTCTTAAAATGAAATAAATGCGTTATTCTTGGCCGAATAACTTCGCTATTAGTTTGCTGGTACTTCCTGGTATGTTTGATACAAACAATAAGCGTAAGCAGCGCCAGTTTAGCTGGTCTTGGGATTAAGGAAGGGGGATGATAATAGAGGGGGGTGGGTTCAAACCCCTGTAGTGATGACGTGCAATTTGTGATGACGTGATTTTGCCCTGCTTATTGGCGGCGTGTATTTTCGAGATATCATTTTATTACTTGACTGGCCTATCAGAATTTAGTGTCTCCGATATTGAACGCCTGTGATTCGCGGGCAGACACCTCAGACTCGAAACACAAATCATCCAATCGCGAAAGTGGATCTGTGCCAAAATATTATGCGATACAACTGGTCGTGAAATCTTTTCGTGGAAATTACGTCTACCTAGTAATTTATGAAACTTGCTGACGAGTTTGCGGTCTATTTCCGCAACTGATTACGTGGTTTTGCTTTCGAGAGGCATTGGCTTCGATTCCCGTTGCACTGCGGGTGCTTAGTAGCACGTGGTGTTTCGTCGAGAACATTAAATTTCTCGAGCAAAGTAATGTATATCAGTCCTCGCATACGCAGAACAGGTTAAACTTTATCTTATCTTATTGACTAGTTGCGTCTGCCCTCAGGGAATCTATCATAAGAATGACCATGTGCAACGTTTATTACTTTTGCCGTGAATTCTATTTTGAAATAATTTTCTCCATTTTCTGTGTTATTTTATTCATATGATTTATTTTCTAGAAGAATAAAAAACAATTTATCTCAATTTCTTAATAGTGTAAGTTGTAATACAAGTATGTCATTTGTAATATAAAATATAAATGTTTAGCAGGTTTTACGAGAAAACGTTTTGTAGTTCTACAAAGGATTTTATCGGCAGCTGGGTTTCCAAAAATTTTCATTATAAAAGAACCAAAAAAAAAAAAAATGTTTACACAAAGGAGTTAATATTCCAGACGTACTTTTTTTAGATTCGCTGTTCGCGCGTTTACGCTTATCTCAAAAAATAAATATGCTAGGAATGCAACTTTTTTTGAAGGAAAAAAAACTATAAACCTATTATATAAGCCCGTGCGATTTTTTTTATATGTTAAGTGTATTCAAGAAGAAAGGAAATTGTGAAAAATGTTGAAAACAATTGCATTTCTTAAGCTTGCATCCGCAATATTCATTAAGAGGTAGAAGTAAAGTAAAACCATTCAGTCATGGTTACATCTGTAGGCTTTCACTTCGTGTAATGCAGTTCCACTGTTACAGATGTAACTTGTACACGATAAATGTGAGGATGGAAGCACTCGACGCCGTTTCAGCACCTTGGCAGTAAGGGCGACGAGGTGGTGGACGCGCGTTAATATTCGCCCTTATCGGCGTAACTCAAACGCGGAAGAAGAAAAAAATCTATGGCCCATGTACTCTTAACGTCAGGGTCTTGAGAGACGACGAAGGTGGAGCGAGGTGGAAATGGAACAGCGCCGAAATGCAAGTGCAGGGGAAAACGGGAGATCCCCGAGAAAACCCCACCGACCGGCGGCAACATCAGACACGATTCACCGATCCACAAAGACATTAACCAAATGCTTGGTGAAAGTACACGCATACTTCCGTATATACTTCCGTATATGCACAGACGTAGGCCTGTGTTTTCTATTTCAAAACACTTTACGGTCTCTTCGCCGTTTCTTGAAACTTTTTGAATCAAATGTTTGAAAAATCACCCCATGTATGATGTGCTTTGTTTGTTTCCTTAAAATGTCAAGTATCACAAGCGTGTTATTCTTGTGTTAACAAAAAAACCACTTATATTTTATTATATTGAATTTTACTTGTATATAAGCCATAAATTATGAAATTTCATTTATAATTAATATGAAAATAACTGGGAAAAACTCTATGTGTTGGTAATGCCTAGTAAGAAATAGTTCTTATACAAAATACTATTACACCGAGTGCGCAAAAATGCGGTGAGCTGTCCCTTTGGTGTAATTTTCTAGACACGGTTTAACTTTATTTGTACGAAGTGGAGGAATATATAGAGAGTAGAACTTTAACAAGGCTTCAGAACAGTTGGAAGTGAACGCGAATAGACTGCATCTTATATCCACGTCAAAAATTATATGGCTTTTAACTTAATTGCTACAAGCTTTATGCATTTGCAAGCGAATCGCAAACGTTCTGTTTCAGAGAGAACTATTTTTCTTATTTGCCCAGTCGAGTAAAAAGCAAATTGTTCTCAAAAAGCAATGACAGAGCGTCGTCCCACGAAGAAAGTGACACAACTAAAAAACTAGGGTTTTTTTCAGGAGGAATTTCAACATATCGCTTATCAATAACTGTTCATAATAGTGTTACGGTGCACGAAATTCGGAGCGGAACAATTTATTTCTATCGTAATTATTTATTTTTTTCACTGATGCGGCATTTTTTTTTTTGCGGCACTTGCATGTTCAAACTTTAATTCCATTTTCAGTGATATTTATGGCACAGCCCTGTCGTTTGTCCTTGTTCTTTATTTGCCTCATTCTTCTGATAATTGCCAATAATTTTACTAAAATGTTAATCATTGCTATTTAGAAACATTAAATGTTGGGTTACTTATAATTAAGAACTTGATGCTGATGTTTTGTAAACGTCAATTTTGGTGATTTTCTTCTATAACTTAATAAAGTTTTTTGTGCCACGATAGATGACACTTTAGCGTCTGTGTTACAATTTTTTCTTGTAATGAAAGATTACTTGTAAAAAAAATCAGTTCTAGATAACGTTAATGTAATTTTGTATGTGAAGAATGGAAATATATTCGTAAGTATTAATCTCCAATGTAATTTAGGGCCACCGCATGGCCAATCGATTGTATCGAATCTGCCACGCGGGCGAAATTGTCCAGTCTCGTAAACTACTTTGGTGCTGACGTGATCTTCTTTTATCTTCTCTTCCAAGTATAACTATGTATGTGAAGTCACTTAAATGTTATGTAATCTTATTATTGACTAATCGTGTTGTAAAGCTTTGCATCACAGCCTGTGTGCGGTCGACCTTTCCTACGTGGTTCGATACCTACATATTCCGGCAGCTTGCATCTCGAAATGCCTTGCTGATATCCAGCCCAGCCTCATGGCAACGGTGTTTCGCCAGCTGCTCTTCAAATTCAGGAAAGCCATGTCACTTTCATTAATTGGTCGCATGCGGATTCGCTTAGCATTATTTTTGGACCTTTCTGATATCTGGACATTTCGTACTCAGTTTGTTAATGATAGATATTATGAAGTATGAAGTAAAAGATATAAAATTGAAAATTTTGTTTGCATTAGTATAATACGTAAAATTCTTAGAGATGCACCACTTCTTCCATGATATCTAATTTTGTTCCAATCAATGAATATCCTAAAAACTTAATTTAATTCAATAACCACCATGACATTGTTTTGCATTTTGTATTATTCATACAAAACCATTATATTTAATTATTTAAATAAATATTTATACATTTATTACCCCGAATTCAGTGTTATGTTCATATGTATATATACATATATATATATATATATATTTTTTTTTTTTTTTTTAATTTATGCACCCTTAAGTGTTTATTGGTCAATGGTTATAACACGTAAAAACAGTGTGTTGTGCTACTGTATACATTTTGGCTAAGGGAAAAAGACTTCTCGGCTCGGCTCTTTTCTCTTACTATTATAAAGATGGCAACACTGGTCGCAGGAATTGACCTGCTGTTTTCCTTGCAGGCATCCTCTAGGAATGGAGTTGAGAACGCTTCGATTGTCTGGGGGTTGTGATTCGCGTTCCACCCCTGTGCCAGGAGGGTGACTCGCCGACAAGTATTACACATTCTTTCCGAGGAGTGGCACTATCTGTGTTTTCTTCTTAATTTTAATGTTCGTTTAATTTGTTGTTACGTAACCTGAAGGTAATGTGGTAGCGGGTTTTCAGTATTTTGGTAATTTCAGTATTTTCTGTCTTACTAGCTTCGAGGTTAATAAATGAGGTTTATTTGATCAGATCTCGTTTATTATCTCCTTGTACATCCTAATGAAGGTCACTGATCACTTTAAGACCATTATAATTGAGATAATTAGGTGTGAGTGACGATTTCCTGTTGGCGCGTGTCAGGCGCACTGCGTCAGAACCCGTGGGTCCCAGAGGTGCGCTTCTAATATTTTGAATTGTGTCACTTTCTAAGCAAATAAGTGGCCGCGGTGACGCAGGGGCTAGAGCGCTCGTTCCCACCAAGGCGAACCTGTTTCGATTCCCGGCCGGGACGCTCCTGGATTTTCGCACGTGAGACCCATGCCGAACGATGCCTTTGGTAGACGAGTTTTCTCGCGGATCTCCCATTTTCCCCGCTCTTGCATTCCGGCACTACTCCATACCCACATAACTTCATCCTCATCGGCTCTCGAGACCACGATGTTAAGAGCCGCCCAAACTTTTCCACTGCAAGAAAATAAATTGGTTGTAATCAGGAATAGGACATTCATTGTATTTTTTAATTAAAGATATGACTGTAGTATGAAATCATTTTTTCCTGTATACTTATTTTAACACGAACAGAGTCACAACTCAACGTGTCACTTTTCTTCCAAGAAGAGACGCATAATCTCACACATTACAAGTGTTGTTTTTCTAGATCAAATCCGCGTGTTGTTGCTTTCACATCTCAGTCACAACTAAGAAGTGAAAGCATTCCTCCTATATTTTATCCAGCCGTGCATTCATGGGAAAGTCACATATAATGCCACACGCAGCATTTTGAGTTACACCTATGACAATTTTTTCCCAGTATAGAACACCACTTATAGAGTCAAAATTCTCAAATTAAAAATGATCTTTACTGTGCTACCACCGTAGTTGCCGGTCACAGATTTTAGTCTATCTTACGAAAATTATTTAATAATTATAAAGTAGCAGGCACCGGCCCTAATCATCTCATATACTCAGTAGCAATTTTTCATCCAGTGTTCTTTTGAGTTGATAATTTCTGAAGTAGTGTTGAAGAGTGTTTCCAAGGTCAGGTTATGAGAGCGCATCGCACACATTCAGACGAGCAAAAACACCGAGCGATACCAGTTCGCTGGCAGGCCAGAGGAGGAATGTTACGAGCGAGGGTGTACAGAGAGGGAAATGGAACGGGAGAGATAGGTATTTTCTCCGCGCAAAGTTGTTACACTCGCGAGCTGTTCTGGGCGAGGCCCCTCAGGGGAAGTCCCGTAGCAGTCGAACAAAGTTTGTTACAAATGCAATCTCGCGAGTCGAGAAGGCAGGTGCCGAGAAGAGAGAGAGAGAGAGAGAGACAGGCAGGCGGGTTCACTTCTTTCAACGAGAATTTGAAGTAGCCATTTAAAGCTGGGGAGAAAGGAAGTGTGGGAGGGATAGACGGGGATGATGATGTTCCCAACGAGAGAGAGAGGGAGAGGCATAGACGAACAACCCTCTCATCCCTTGGCTGCCCGTTTCACCAATACTAATCGCGCGTCCAATTTTCTTAATTGAGAAGAGCAAACAGCCGCTAACACGGTCGGCCCGCCATGTTGGCAGACAGCGCGCCTGTTGCCGGCTCTGATAATTGCCACGGCGCGCCCCACCGCTTTAATCGGCTTGCAAATATGGAAATGACGGGATTGCTCGGGATAGAGTTCGGGAACTGCATGGAGGTAATCCTGCACACACTAACCCCCCCNATAACTTGCCGGCTTCCCTTGAGAAGGTGGTAACCCCTTCTTGCTCTCCGGGCTCGGCAAATTTTCCAGCGCATTTCACTCCCCCCTTCCACCTCTTCGCAAAACTTCCAAATCCAATCGTGGTTTCCCAGGCGGTGACAACCGTGGGTTTCAATAATTATACCGGCTATTCCCTCTCGAAATAGACTTCCGGTGGCCGTCCTAAACACATCCTAATGCAGTATTGTCCACTTCTACTTTGTTCCCAAGATAAACAACCATAATGAACGCTTAATCGTGCTATCTCCTTTAACAACTTATGAGTTTACCCCTTCACATACGGCATGCTGCAGCGAAGATAAAATAATGACCAGTGCAGTTCGCGGTCAGAAACTAGCACCGATATGGACATATATTTTCAGTTGGTAACATTATTTGCCGCTATTGGCAGATCGAAATGTTCTAATTGCCTCCTTCTTGTGAAATACTAATACACTACTGATAAAATTCACTGAGAGAAAGGCTTGTTACAGCCAACATAATATTAAGTTGTATACGGCCATGATTTTATTTGGTCGCCCTTACAAGATGTTTTGTTGAGTAGGCAAAAGATAAGCAACAAAATTAATTATGTTCATATAACAAATTCACACTTGAATAAACAAGTCCTCTGTGCTGGACCAAATGAAATTAGACTGTCAACAAAATTGTTAGTTGAATCAACTGTATATACACGGAAGAGCCGAAAAAAACTGGTATAGGCGTGCGTATGCAAATAACAGAGGTATGGAACCAATCAGAGTAACGCGATGCGGTCGGCAGCTAGATCGGTTACTGCTGCCACAATAGCTGGTTGTCGAGATTTAAGTGAGTTTGAACGTGTTGTTATAGTCGGCGCACGAGAGATGGGACATAGCATCTTCGAGGTAGCGATAACATTTGGATGTTCGCGTACGACCATTTCACGAGCGTACCGTGAATATCGGGAATCCGGTAAAACATCACATCTTCGACATCGCTGCGACCGGAAAAAAGATCGCGAAAGAACGGGATAAACGACGACTGAAGAGAATCATTAAACGTGACAGACGTGCAGCCCTTTCTCAAATTGGTGCAGATTTAATTTGTGGACTGCCCTGCAGGATTCATGTTGTGAATTGCCTCCTGCATACCTTCAGACATAAGTCGAGTCCATGCCACGTCGTCTTGCGGCACTTCAGCGTGCTGTGAGGTTTGAGTCAAGGAAGGGGGGGGGGGTTACACGATATTAGGCAGGTGTACCAGTATTTTTGGCTCTTTAGTGTAATTGTTTGGCCACTAATTTGATTGCCTTCGTTCGAAAATACAGCTCGGGGGTTTGTTTGTAATTTTTGTGACAATTAGGATAGTAACAGGGAGTGTCAGTGCATTTATTGATGATTAATAGTGGTCTTAACATCATAGTAAAACAAGTTCAGTAGGGAACTAGAAAATGAAACAGTAAAACCTGAAATATCTATTTGCTCACGTTGTCCAGTTTTTCTAACATACATATTAAAAATACATTCCAGTTTCTTCGGTAGTCACTGTAGCTGAGAAGTACAGGGTGTGTCGCGAGGGCGCAAGAAACTAGTATTGAATCTCGGTTCGCCTTCGGTTTTTCATTTCAACCGGAAGTGTTTGACGTACGTAGAGCAGAACAAATGTTTTGCTGAACCAACTAAATCTTAGTTTGGGGCAACTAAATAAAAAGAACAAAATAATTTGGTTTCCACAACAAAATGTTTTATTGCCACTATACAAATAATTGATTTGGTTAGGCCAAACAAAATTCGCTTGATTCAACGAAACATTTTTCTCTGTGTTCTTTGTGTACAACACTATTAGGGTTAATAAGTACCTTTAATACGAAAAATTATTTATTTTTGCAGCAGCTGAAACGAACAATTAATGTAAATTTCGAGGAGTTAATTAACCATTATTTCATATACTAATATGAAATCACATTATCACTGCAGTCACTTCATCTCACTTACTAAGCGAGGTGCCGCACTATTGAATCAGTAGATTCGCATTCGGGATGACCAGTGTTCAATTCCCGTGTCAATCATCTCGATTTTGGATTTAAAAAATTTCCCGGAATTCCCCCAGGCGAATGATGGGGAGGTTCCTCAACATACATATCTTGTTAGATTCCTTTTCCATTTCTGAATGTCTAGTTTTCATCTACTGAGCCTAGTTGCCGTTCGGCGGCGCTGAAAACAGCTAATAAATACAATTAAAAAAAAATATGTGAGAAAATAAACTGCAAAGGAGGCAAATATCACTGCGTACGTCATTTGACAAACAGAAGCCCGTCGTCTTTTCCATAGCAACCTCTGCACCTGTAAAAACGTATTTGTGCTGAAAGAGCTGTCACCAGTGCGTCAGGAAACAAGAAATTAATTGTTGTCGCTCTGTCTTAAGTCGACGTTGAGATTATTAATAAGTATACAGTAGTGTGGTACATTATAGATTTTTTTTATTAAAATATTATAATTGAATGATTTTTAAATTTTAAAGAGTTTCTCGCCGAAAACTTTCTGCATGGTGGTCAACGTCGCAAATGCATTGTTCTCGTTTTTGCTCGGAAATTGATCGTAACAGCAATTGTGTGATTTTGTTTACTTTTTTTTTTTAGTTTATAGTAGTGGTGTACTTGATCATTAAAGATTGTCTTGCATACTTAGCTTCGTCGCAAATTTTGGTTTACAATAGAAAAAATTCAAAATGTACTTTAAAATCGAAACATTTAAAATTGCTCCATATCAGCGAACTCGGGTGCAGATCTGTCGAAACTGCTCCCCACTTGAGTGAGTAAAATTCTACTGATAATTTTAGTAAGTGGTATTCACTTATTGAACAGTGACTTCTACTGATTTACAGTGGCCGCAGTGGCTGATCGGTTAGACTTCTCGCCTCCCACCAAGTCGAACCGAGTTCAATCCCCGACCGGGTCATTCCCAGGATTTCCGCAAGTGGGAATCGTGCCGGACGATGCCGCTGGTTGGCGGGTTATCTCGAGGATCTCTTGTTTCCCCCACCCTTGCATTCCGATGCTGCTTCGTTCTCGCCTCATTTCACCCTCATCGGCTTTCAAGAACTCGTTGTTTAAGAGCCATCTTAATCTATCTCAACTGAGCTACTGATTCCCAGTGAACTGCAATCGACTGGCAATGAAACCTTAGGGCTTTCCACTGAATCACCAGTAAACAGCTCGTTAACTGACGCTTAAGGAAAATTATTCTACTGTTTGAAATCACTTATTCATATTAAGACCGTAACTATCATACACTGAAGAGCAAAAAAAAAACTGGTACACCTGCCTAATATCGTGTAGGGGCCCCCGAGCACGCAGAATTGCCGCAAGACGACGTGGCATGGACTCGCTCGACTAATGTCTGAAGGTATGCAGGAGGCAATTCACACCACGAATCCTGCAGGCCAGTCCACAATTACAATCTGCGCCAATTTGAGAAAGGGTTGCACGTCTGCCCTGTTTAATGATTCTCGTCAGTCGTCGTTTGTCCAGTTCTTCCACGATATTTTTCCGGCCGCAGCGATGGCGAAGATGTGATGTTTTACCGGATTCCCGATATTCACGGTACACTCGTGAAATGGTCGTACGCGAACATCCAAATGTTATCGCTACCTCGGAGATACTATGTCCCATCTCTCGTGCGCCGACTGTAACACCACAGTTCAAACTCGCTTAAATATTGATAACCTGCCGTTGTAGCAGCAGTAACCGATCTAGCTGCCCACCGCATCGCGTTACTCTTATTGGTTCCATACCTCTGTTATTTTCACGCGCACGCCTATACCAGTTTTTTTTTTTTTTTTTGCTCTTCAGTGTACTTTTAGCTACACGGTTAGGTATGCGTATTTAAGTTAACACGGAAATTAAGCAGATAATTGTGGTGTGTATTCTTGTTATTGCTGCTTGCTCATGTCTGTTGAGAAGGAAGGAAAGCGAGTCCTCCGCCAGAGAGTACGAATATACATTTTCGCGAATATTCCTCGCCTGCGGCAGTCTCTCGCCAGATAAGCGCGCGAAAAGATATTCTTCGGTTCTTTTTTTCCCCACGTCTGTCGTAAGTTGCTTTGCTGCCAACCGCGTCTTGTTTGCACGAATACCAACCGAGGAGACAAAATCCCTTTTTCCCCTTTTTCCCCCCTCTTCCGCAATCCTTCATGTGTTTCGCGACTACTGCTGTCACCTGTACTACGGTCTGTTCCACGGACGAGTTCACTTTTATTGTTTTTTTTTTTTTACAGTTCTGAACGTGAAGGAAAAGTGTGTGGCATAGAGCGCAGCCGAGGAGCCACATTTAACAGCTTTTTCTGTCGATACGTCTGTCATAAACGACGTGGATAGTATTTGAGGTTAAAGCACCGTTTATGTAAAGAAGTATTTTTGAGATGTTTGCGTAATTCCTCTAACCAGTTTTCAATGCGATCATAATTTAATTCCAAGTGTTTCCAGTACTTTAATCATACAAAAGAGCTTATCTTGTCAAAATCAAGATATCAACAAACACGTCTTTCACTGTTCGTTGTGTGACTTTGATAGTTGTGTTGGTTTGGGGTAGGTCAACGTTGGACACATGCGCAGAAGGCGAATAATTGGTCTACCTCATTTTTAGTCTATATATCTAATACCGTTAGCGAGCTGTCACACTCACGTTAATCGATTTAGTTCATAAAGTAACCGCAGAGAACTGCTTTCAAAGTAGTATTGTTTTACATCGTTTGTATAGGGATAATACCAACGAGATAAGAAGTAAAAATCTTTTTTCCTCCATGGATAATGCCATGACCACTGATGTCAAAAATATTGGCTTACTAATTGTCTTAAGCTTCGAAAATTGCATTAACACAACGTACCAAAACCAGCGCAGTTTAAATATATTCTCAAATAATTGTAATGATTATTTTAAAAATAATTTTTTTTATTGTTCTTATAATTTGCATTTAAGTAACACTAGTTTGATAGCAGCGCTTTGCGGCTATTCCCCGAACTAAATCGATCAACGCGCGTTACAGGTTTTCGCGTCAGTGTCAATCCTTGTCAAAAAGTACACACTCGTTTTTGGAATAGACTATACCTCTTCCACTCGCTCCTAAAATTTGCATGCGTTTTTTTTTCCCCCCGTTTTGCTTGTTTTCCCTCCGTGCTTCTCCTTTCGTCTTTCCCGACGCTATTTCTCTTCGTCTCGAGAAGTCTCTCGCAGACTATGTCGTCTCCTACTCGCGTGTGCATCTCCTGGATTGTCCCATTTCCCGCGGGAGATCAGGGGTTGGTCCAGGCCCCCAGATAGGGCCAGCTTCCTTCCAGCAACAAGATGGCGTCCCTACACCTACTCGCGCCGCGTTATCTCACACTCTACTTCCTTCTGGCGCGCTCTCCGAACACGAGGAGCAGCAGTAATAGAGCTCTGACATTTTGCACCCGTAAACCAAGACCGTCGTAACCCTAGAATCACAGATGTGGGAAGACTATTTTTTTTAAGTGTATCACACCCAAAGAAACTTTTATTGTGTACCCAAATTATTAGTGTACGATCGCAGAAGTGAAGAAAATATTGCCACAGTACTTTAACATGATAGCGTGACTCCTTATACTGCGACGGGTCAAATGATTTTAAGAGTGTGCCGTCCACCTTTTGCGACATAGCTTTCAAACAAAAAAAAACACACTCTGTTCATTTATGCCCGGGTCACATTTCTACGAAAAATGTCATTTTTGTAAAATGTTTAAAGCCGTGAAAATTGGGGGTAAATTAAAATTATTAGACTCGACAAAAACATGGTAACACAAACTCTTATGCGAGGCTTCGGTGGTGTAGTGGTTAGACTGCTCGCCTTCCACCTGGGCGCACCGGGTTCGGTTCCCCCTCGGGGTCACTCCTGGATTTCTGCAAGTGGGAATCGTGCCAGACGATACCGCTGGTAGGCGAGTTTTCTCGGGGATTTCCCGTTTCCCGCTTTGTATTCCGACCATGTTCCGTACTCACTTCACTTCGCCCTCGTCGACTCTCAAGGCCTCGATGTTAAGAGCAGCCCAAGTATATCCGCCAGACATCTCAACTTCATTTTTAATTTTGATTAAACCCACAGTTTGTGAACTTCTCTAAATTTTATACAGTTTGAAAACTTTCAAATTAAAAAATGAGTACTATCAGATTTGAAAAGGAAACATTCTTTCATCATATGCTTGCCTTACTTAATATTTTATGTTTACTAAAAGATTAATGTCCTGGCATTTAAATACGCATATACAATAAATCTTATTTTTAAGGGGTCCCCTGTTTTTCTGCTACTATTCACGTTTTTATCATGCCATTCATATTAATTTTCTTTTTTCGAGCAGTTTCTTATTAAAAATATATTGAAGTTTAATCTAAGCACTGCTTGTGGAGTTATTGACTTTACTACCCTATGGATCATATAAAACTATTAATAACCATGTTCTCATCATTCACTAATTACTATTGGCCTTTTTTATCCGCATGCTTGTGATTTGAATGCTTTATTTATTTTTGGTAGCTGTATTTATGGCACCAAACTAACAACCAAAAACAAGGTCATTAAATCACACTTTTATACAGCATCCTGTGCTTGTAAATTAATACTTGCTCGTTTTCTATATTCTTCTTCGAGTGTATTAATAATTTCATTGTTGGCAATGTTCTTCTTACCAAAACAAACATTAGCATTGATTAAGGTCCACTGTTTTATTCCGTAAATAACACCAAAGTAATTTTGGGGTATCTGATAATGGTGGTTTTCTTCAGGAATGAAGAGACTATTGTAGCATTGGGGGGCTTCGTGTAATGTAACCACAAGCCTCCTGCAAGTAGAAGCGCCGAAGTATCTAGTTGTGTAGGTGTGACCCCGATATTAAATGTAGAAACAAAGAGACTGAGCAAAAATTCCCACTCCAGCACCCTTACACGTACATAATAATAATAATTATTATTACATACAGCAATAAAGCAAAAATTTGATTTAGAATAAAAAGAGCAAGGTGGTTGGTAAAGAAAGTTGAACTTAAACTCGTGGGACCAAAATGTGTTTTGATAAAAGTGAAAACCATAACTAAATTATAGTAAATATTTTTTAATGCTTAACAGTAGCAAAAGCTTGATAGATATCATTGGTATATGAACAACAAACTGTTGTTGCAGAATATAAGTTTTTTTTTATATCAAAGAAATGATCATTAATTTTGTTGGGATCCCATAATATACAAATTAAAATTCAGAAACATAAAATATGTCGAACCATACAAAACATCTTGAGGTTATATATGTATATATAGCATTGGTATATCAACAACAAACTGTCGTTGCAGAATATAATTTTTTTATATGAAAGAAATTATCGTTAATTTATTTGGAATCCAACAATAAAAAATTATAATCCAGAATTACGAAATATCTCGAAAAATACAGAAATAAATAGAGGTTATGTTCCCGTTTTTATAATTTATTCAGTCAAAAATAGAAAAACTGTGTTTTGATTGCTGTATAGTTCAAATATGCATGCACATGCCCAAAATAATGGAAAAATAGAGGCTGGACTTTCCTGAGATATGGCCCAACTTCGGGGCATCTTCCTTGCCAACGCCAGCATAGTTGTCACTTCATTTAAATGGCATTAAAAAGACGACAGGTGACTTCAAAGAGAATCTGCCACGCTTTGGCAGCAAGCTAGATAAATGGCCTCAACACAGCGTTTTCCGACCCAACAGGTCGACCACTGTAGATGAAATATTTACGCATAAAATAAAGAGGCAATGGCGAAATTATACATTATTGAGGTGACGATCAAAAAAATAGACAAGTAAAACTCACCCAAAGCGGTAAAAATCAAAAGATCACTCCACTAAAACTGGATAATAGCCAGAGCTAATTATATATATATTTTTTTCGCACCATAACGAGTATAAAGCAAGAAGAAAGGTGTAGGGCATGTTGCGAAAATACAAGTGAATCTCACAGACATCAAGTCGGTTGACAACCAGTAATGCTATCGTTTTTAGATTGCGGTGAATTACATTAATAACATAAGTACTTTATAAAATTACATTGACAGAGAAGAATTTAAATATGAAATTCACAAACCAAATACAGGATATTTCATTACATTTACAATTATTTTAACTAAAAACATTTCAATCGGTTGCCACAATAGCTTGACCTGATCAGAGTAACTGGTCGACGATAAATTTCAAAATGAAAAGTTAACGAAATCTTAGAATATTGCTAGCTAAATAAACAAAATTACAAAAACAATTACTAAAAAATTATCTAACTTGCTTTTACATAGAAATGAACAATTAAGGAAGCTAGGTGCTGGAAAATAAAAATTAAAACGTTTTTGCCATGAAAACCAAAACTGTTGCGTGAAAGAGAATACAAGGTCAAAAAAACATGGTTAAAAGTTAGCGAGTGCCTACAAACGACACACACTCTCTCCCTTAAACGAGGCCATGGGATTCAAGTTGTGGTAAACACTGACACTCACTGACACTCACTGACACTCACTGACACTCAATGACACTCACTGACACTCACTTACACTCACTGACTCTAGCTGACACTCCCTGACACTCACTAAAAATTGACAAACTTAGGTTTAACACAGTGGCAATACAACACTAAAACAGACAACACGATACACTCATAGAATGTATAATTAGGAATTGAAATTTCACCAGAAACTAAATTTACTTACAAATTTTCCCTTGGAAAATATTACAAGGGAATTTAAAGAAAATATGTTGCGCCTGAATGTTCAAAATAATTGCAGTTGACGCCACGAAATGTGCTCCTAAAATAAGAGAGACCAAGTTTTTTTTAAAACTAAGCATTCGTGCATCCAGGTGAAAAGCACAATCTTTAATTTAAGAGCTGCACAGTACAAAAAAAAAAAGGTAAAGCTTCACTGTAAACAGTGTAACACTGAATTTCACAAGGTTCAATAGATTTTACCAACTTTATATCCATAAATCGCACAAAACGTTTACCAGAAATAATAGTGCGCGCAGATCCCTGAGACTACAAGTACATTAACTTGAAAATAATCCCAAATTTACCTCAACATGAGGAGTAGCAATCCTTTGTACAACCACAAAGTTGGGAAAATTTACTTGAAATGTCTTGTATAGGGGTCATAAGGACCACAAAGATGTTGAAAGCGATGGCAAAGATTCACAGTTTGTACCAGGTGAGCACTGAATTGTGAATTGGCAAAGTTGCCAGCTTGGCGGGCTTGACGAGACTTGTTCTATACCTGTAACTTAAAACATTTTGCAATAACGTGACAAGTTTTCTTGCAATAATAATAGCACGTAGGAATACTACGAGATTTGGATGAACCTTTAGTAGCACTACTAGTATCATCAGATTCTATGGGAAGATGAAGTGCAAGCACTGACGTCACGTTCACGTGTTTTACCTTTCTTATCAGAGTTAGCATTTGACTTCTTTGGGAATCTTCCCCTGTGCAAAACATGGTTCGCGCTTCTGGTCAGCACACCGAATATTTTGGGAATGGACGCAAACTCTGTCTAATTCCACAAAGTGAGTTAGGTTTACCAACAAAGACCATACAGGAGCGCTCTCTAGGTTCTAAACCTTCGAAAATGGTTTTGACAAGCTCGCTTTCGGACAATGAGAAACGCGAAACTACAGCAGCCTCTTTCATTCTACTAACATATACTTCTAATGATTCATTGGGCTCTTGCAATCGGTTAAACACTTGCAGCTGTAACTGTGTAAGTAATCTGGATGGAATGAAATAATGAAGGACGTCTGCGTGATAAGCATCAAATGTGGCATGTTGAGAAATAGCTAGTCTAGTTATTTTCCCTCAAAGGGCCCCGCGTGAAGGGATGAATGATTTTAAAAAGCTGGGTCTCGGGCACCATTCTACTCTGGTGTAGCTTCACAATAACTTTCAAAAAATCTAGAAATTTGGGCATTGCAAACCGTCGGGTGGCCGGGAATTCACGCAATATTCTTTCAATTGGAAAGGTTTTATTAGCCTTTGTGTTGTAATTTCATTTGATAGAGCTAGTTTAACTAATACGTCAGTCAAAAAACAAATCATTGCAAAATAACGAAGGAAATAATTAATGAATTAGTGGAAAATGTCACTGAATCAGTAAGTGAAGGAAAACTGACATTTTTTCACTAATTCGTCAGGTAAATTGACTGAAGTGACTGTTGAATAAGTCAGTGGCCGTTAACTGATTTGAACAGTGAAATTCCCACTCATTCAGATTTTGAGTGTATAAACCGCAGTCTCGTAAACACCTGCTGCAAATGACCGCAAACACAAAAACACATTTTATTGGTACTTACATATAACAGAGCATTAATACAGTACCATTTTATTGGTACTTACATATGACAGAGCGTTAGTACAGTACAATTGTATTGGTACTTACATATGATAGAGCGTTAGAACAGTATCATTTTATTGGTACTTACGTATGCCAGAGGATTAGTAAAGTACCATTTTTATTGATACTGACATATCACAGCGCGTTAGTACAGTACAATTATATTGGTACTTACATATGAGAGCATTAGCAGAGTACCATTTTATTGGTACTTACATATGACAGAGCATTCGTAAAGCACCATTTTTTTCCTAAGCTACCATAATCTAAGTGTTAAGTGTACGCCCGAGGTAGGGGCGGTAACTGAGTGCGTCTCAGAACTAGGCTCATACGCCTACAAGGAAGATAATTCATGCAAAGAGGCATGCATCACAGCAGAGAGGGATGGGGATACCATGGCCCGCAATAAGGGCCATGACTACCTCCCTAAGTGTACCTATAGTTAACCTACAACTAATATAAGAGAAGAAAAAACCGGCACGAACACCGTAAAAACTCTCTCGATAGGAAATAATTCGAAATTGTTACATGCAATAATATAAAATGCTGTAGGAACCAGTCTCTTTATTAGTGGGTAGAGAACAACTAGTAGAGAAGAGACGAGTTGGTAGAGTACCAAACCAAATAAAAAATATTTAATTTGCAACCCTTAAAATTATATATTCATGTGTGACCGAAATTGTTAAACCCAGGGTGTGGAAAACCAGATCCCGCCCGCGGAGGCTCGTCAAAATGTTTTTCCCCTATTCTCCCGCCCTTTTATAGCGCGCGGCGTTATGACGGGCCTTAATCCAAGCGGGCGTCAAGCCGAAGCCATTAAAAAAAAAATCGTGGGAAAACCTTCCCCCCCTCCCCATCCGTCTGCGTAGCGGGCCATATCTCGCCGAGAGGCGGCGAAAATTCGTACTTCAGAGCGCAGGGACGATCGCAGGCAATTTGCCGCGGACAAAACAAGCGGCGATATAGACGGGAGAGAAGGGGCGAGGGAGGAGAAGTGGGGGAAGGATTACTAGCGCTGCCTAGCGGCGGAGGTTTCTGCAAAGGGGCGGCGCGCACGGTGTTAATGGGACTGTAGTTAGCGCCGTGTATCACACGCGAGGGTTGGCGCGGGAGGGGAAGTTGGTCCAGCCCCTCNCCGCCACTCGCGAGCCCTTATCTCCACCGCTCACAGCTTCCTCCCCCCTCCTATCCTCCCCCAAAAACCTTCATCATGCCCACCTCTCTTATCGGCGACTTGCGCATTCCTCGCCCCCTGGGGAGGCATGCGCCAGACACATTTACACCAGCAAGAAAGTTCATGCTGGAATAAGTAGTGGGGGGGGGGGTCCTAGCTCCGTGACATATCGAAACTACCCAAGTTCAAGCGAGGTAACAAGACTCCCATAAATGAAACACCATTAAATTCCTGCGTCTCCGGGTGAAACTCTGTGCACATATGTAATCTCCTTAACAGATGTTTAATATAGTATTTTCGGTCTAAATGGTGTTTTACATTAAAATATTTTTTTATCGTTAAAATGTGGTCACACATTAATAATAATTTTGCAATGCGCTACCACATAAATCTCATGACTTTGAGTATCATAGCAATTTCATTGATAAGATAACAATTTTGTAAAACAAGTAGGCTACTTTAAACATTTCCTGAAATTTTCTATATCAGTTATTTGGCTTTGAGCAAAAAACACTGTTATAAACTGGGAGTAATTACTCAGTTTGTGTGTTCCACATGGTTACATAGACAAAACGACATGTTTTCTGAAATAAATTCGCTGATAAAAATGGCCATCCTCTATGAAAATATGTAGGTAGGAAGCGAATAGCTGAGCTTGTTGTTTTTATTTAGTTCTATAAGTCCGTACTTCCTAGAAATATGTTCATGGAATAATTCACTTTTTCTCTAAACCAGCGGAATACATTGGCTTATGGAGATATTACTAACAGTGCACAAAAATTTACAAAACAAAACAGAAAATATTTATGCGGATGGCGATCATGTGTAAGAAATTTGCCGCCAATAAAAAAACATCTAGACTTAAAACAGTGAGGTTTAAAACACTTTAAGAGTGGAATATTGGGACACTAAACCAAAACTTCAACTTCATAGAGGTATAAGTTATTCTCGGTAAAGTGGGCACTTTTCGAAAGCCCTCTCATTTGGAATTATTGGTCAATAAATATATTTTATTTTAGCCTTAGACGTAAACTTTCTACTGCGGTGGAATATCCATACTGTGTTTATTACTTGCATGACAGTATTTATTTTAAAGATGCGTTTAAAGGATAAAAAAATGCCTGGAAGGGAAAACTATCTAGGGCCTCAAAAGTGCTTATTTTACCGCGAACAGCATTTAACAAATTATTTTAGGGGCATGGCACTATCGCGCTTAGTGACCTCTGGTTACCTCAGCTATCATTAGCTGATAATCTGTGAGTGGGTTATTAATATATCTGCAATCCCTTCGATTATCAAAAACAGTTACATATCATTCTATAATTACTTACACATGCGGTGCATGAAAAATTGGCCGAATACATATCAGTTTGTGTGTCATAAAGCCAAAAGTAATTGAGAAAACATATGTTTCATTTTTCTATTAATATATATTTATTCCTGGTTATCTCCTTGCTGATTAACCAAATCCCCAATGTATTTTCGTCAGTGATGGCATCGATGGTCTGCTTGGAGTCATGACTATGTGTGTCCGTGTGTGTGTATATAAATATATATATATATATATATTTAAATANTGATGGCATCGATGGTCTGCTTGGAGTCATGACTATGTGTGTCCGTGTGTGTGTATATAAATATATATATATATATTTAAATATATATATGCATATGGACTTTTCTCGTTTGGCCTAAAACCGTTTAGTCAGAAAGTATTGTGTTCTATCAAACGTTTAGCCCACATAATTTTACCATAAACGTCCTTCATGCGTTTAGCCTAAGAAAACTACAGTAGATATAAATAGCCGATTCAGGGACAGAGGTGTGAGGTGTGTGATTCGGGGATTCAGCCACCAGAGGTGTGAGGTGGGGGATTCGGGGCACCGACGGCCATCTTGGATGTTGTCGTTTATAGTTTCTTTCTAGCCTGCTAGAGCACACATTTGTTGCATGTGCACAGGACAGGGGGTTGTGGGTTCGGAGCCTAGAATTCATCTATCATCTTTTTTCTTTCATTTAAATTTTATTATGAGTACCTCGAGATGGACAAGTTTTGACGAGACGGTCATGCAACTGTAATCGTAGTTCTTATTAAATGTTCTTATTTTGTAATTTCAGGAAATATTTTTAATACCTACCGAATTATATATAAGATTTGTTTTTTTAAGTGTAAAGCATGTCTGGGGAGGAGGAAGTGTGTTTAAGTCTGTATTAATTTATTAGCATAAAATAGCTGGTGATAAAATTGTTTTCTGCATGTAAATAAATATTTTGCATGTGCATTCCCACACATAGACCATCAATGGTATACAAGTGCAAAATAAAAAAAACCGAGTGTAAATAAAATAATTATTTACCAACATTAACCCAACAAAATCTTCAAAAAATAAATATTGGTCAAATTTTTTTTTGCTCCTGTTGTGTCGAAGCAGTGATGATGATGATGAAATTATATTCTCAAACACACAAATTTAAAAATTAAAACTACTTATTTATTTACATACTTAAATTAATGAAAACACACAAACTATGACTCTGCAGATGGAATAACGACATCGAACAGACACAGTGCACTTGCACACATGCATCGAATCTCCTCCAGAAGGGGAGCATAGTTCCTGTAACGCAGAAGACGACTGGTGTGTGTAGCCGCTGCAGCCTCCTCCTGGAATAGTCTAACCTCGGCGTGCAGATCCCAGAGTTACCCCCTCTTCCTCTTCCTCCACCTCGTCCAGATCGTCAGGATGACCTACTGATGGCAATGATGAGCCCATTCATTCGAAATCATCCCTCGGAGACGATCGTGGTTGAGGTGAAGGCATCCATCGTCGTCGGACAGGCGACTTGCTACGATCATGTTGCCTGTCTGCTGGAACGAGTGGTGGAGCAGGAGGTACATGCAACATAGGACTAGTGTTGTAAACCCTGCTGGGGACTGGTAGCTGTCCTAGGTATTCTTCGAAGACCCAGTTGTCCTCCTCCAGCATGGCGTGGAATGCATGTAGCTCCTGCAACATCTCGAGCAAGAATTACTGTTCGCCCCCTGGTAGGACAGAGGGGGGAAATGCGGGCAGGCCACAAAACATGCGCGCACCGTGTGCATCATAAGGGGTAGGTAGTCAGTCGATGATGTAGACAAAGTGCAGGTTTCGGCAAGCTGTGAGGTTGATGCATCATCGGCGTGGTCAGCCAATGATGTAGGAGGCATGCAGGTCTCTGCATGCTGTGGGGATGCCACATTGAGTAGCAGAAGTGTCGGGCATCAGGAAGGTGGGCCAGCCCCCAAGCAAGTCGTGGCAGGCACAGCCGAATCACATGCACTTGGCATCATTGTGGAAAATCATAACAGCAAATAAATTTCAAGTTGAAAAGTTCATATTTGTTCAGTACTTTATACAGATATTTTATATATATGTTATATATATACAGAGATATCTGGTCTTCATACACAAAAAAGCAAGCACACATGATTATTTATAGGTAATTGATGATTTAGAACCCAACAGTCGTGACTAGAATCGAAACTGAGCCACCACAGTAACAAGTTATTTCCTTTGCGACTCAACACTTTTTCGACCAACCATGTGTGTGGATTATTGGTAACTTGAATTTCTTTGCCATATAAACACCCTCTGATAGGTCTTCCTTCCATGTCCTCCAGATAGTAGGTCCTTGGTTCGCAATGACGAATATTGACAACATTGTATATTTCCTTGCTCCAGTTTGGAGTGTATAATTTTGCAAATATTCCTTTCACTCATCATGTCCTGACGTAGTCTCCAACCTTTGCTTTAGGCTTGTGAGTGTCAGATTTATTCTTCTCCTTAAATATGGTTCTGGAGTTGTCCTTGATGCCCGAAGTTCTCATTTGTATAGTTCGATGTATTTTGTGGTTTTAAGTTTATACTAGGCAATGTAAGATTTCCAGCCACTTGTAACTTCCTTGTGAAGAAAATTTCTTCTACGTTTTAATTCTTCGAAGTGCGATTAAAGCATTCCGTCATGTTCGCCTTCATGCCACTTTGTCTCGAGCAGTGGTTTACATTATGTTTCACAATCAAGGAGCATAATGTAAGATTGACAAATTCTCTTCCGAGGTCCATATGTAAATTTTTGGGAGGCCCTTTGTCTTGCAAAACAGTTAATTGCATTTGACATATCTCTCGCATTTTTAGTCTTTACAGGCACTGCCCACGCATCAATGATGGTCAACATACATTTAAATAATTTATTTGTACGTTCATAAGGTATAATTTCACCTAGATCTGCTTGATACAAATCTCCTAAACCAAACACTAGCACTTTTCGATGATAATAATATCGTCTTGCAGGCTTCAGTAACTCACAGGCAATATCTGCACGCACAATTCATTCTATGTATCTGTTTTCACGAAGTTCTTCGATAATACTGGATAATCATTAGCATGATAATTATTTCCTGCTTGCTGAAAAGCAATTAGCTGACGCAGTATGTCGACAATTTCATTAACATCATTCCAGAAAATGAATTCTCGCCATAGACCATCTTCTATTTATTTACTTAGATCGAGGCCACAACCAACTGTATCACCAACATCGGGAAACAACTGCGAAATAATGTGAAATTTCGGGTGTGTTTCATCCTTATATTCATTGCTGGCAGGGTCGTTATCGTTTAAGTGTGCACTTGTAAGTTTAAGCAGTCATTTATACTGTTGCAATGTGTTGCGAGAATATCCAGTAGGAATCGGTTTAAACAGTAGTTCATACAGTCCTGTAGCTGGGTAGATCACAGTATTTCCAACTTGTATATCATCATTAACCAGGAAAAATATTTGATTATTCCCAAGAACAACTTTTTATTTTATTTGTATAACCGTACATCTTGTCATTAAATGTAGGTGTGTAAGGTCTCAAATAATTATGCAAGAATGGGGTTCAACGACTCATCTGTTATTTTCTTCGTTTCCATACAGACAGCGGCATGTCATCATCATCATCTACGGCAGCATGTTCAAGTCCCTTCCGAGACTTGGGTTCGATGTCTGGTTCGGTCTTCACTGCTGCAATCGGTGTAGGTGGTGGTGCAGGTTTCAAATTGTCAAGTCGCTCGGTAATATGTTTAAAGGGTTCTTCAAGAGCCAAGTCAAATTCCATCCTGAAACGATTAGCCAGTAAGTACTTTGAGTGAATATTCGTTATCACTTTGTGTAAGTCTCTGACTGTGTCAGACATTGTGCTGAATACAAAATCGTCTTGTTCCAGGTTGTATAAACTTCTTGCGAGGTATCGAGTTCGAAACAGTTGGCTGCAGGGCTTCGATATTATCAATGGTGTTTTCTAGAGTTATCAGAAAAGGTATTCTCTCGTCCAGAACATCGTCACTGCTACTCTTCAATAGGGCNCTACTCTTCAAAGGGCTACTATGCTTGCGAGTTTCCTCTCGATCGAAGTTTCCACATCCATAGAGATAACCCTGAGTTTAGCAACCATATCATTTATGAAACCTTTAAAATCATTACTTGTGGTTTCCAGCAATCAAGTCGGCATTCCTNGCTACTATGCTTGCGAGTTTCCTCTCGATCGAAGTTTCCACATCCATAGAGATAACCCTGAGTTTAGCAACCATATAATTTATGAAACCTTTAAAATCATTACTTGTGGTTTCCAGCACACCCTGTATTTAAGTAATCAAGTCGGCATTCATTCCTAGTCTTGCTTGTAACAGCTGGATTATTACCGTATTCATTTATTGGCGAGTTAATATAATTCGGAGCCTATCAAATTCTTCATTGGGCAATTAAAACCTTTTTACAACTTTATTTCAGCTGTTTGCGTATATGACCTTCCCTTAATATTCTGATTCAGGACTAAAGTTTTTGAAGTTAATACATGTTTTAAATTAGTATTAAGTAAGCCAAGTCCAGCAGATGAGTTAAAATTTATGGACAGCAATTATCAAATGCATGATATCCTAACAATTTTACTAAGACTTAATATTGGCTATAATAGTGAATTTAACCCCAATCCTACGTAAACTTATTAACTTATTTATTGGAGCGGTTAAAAACAGAAATCAATATTAATTTAATACTAGTTTATTTTGTGAATTTTGGTATAAGTTGTCTTATTTAAAATACACGAATATGTTTGTTTCTTTACACGTGTCAAAATCAAAACACATAGAATAAAAAAACGCGAGGAATACAGGAATTTTAAAAATATATTTCTGCTGAAGACGGACATCAAAACTGCATTACCATTTATGCCACTTCATAATAGAGAGTTTTACAAAATAATTTTACAAAGGGGCTAAGACTTGAATCTTTACTGTTATATATAAAGGTTTGATTTATGTATTAGATTTTCCCCTGTGATTTAACTAAACATTTTGTTAATTTTAATATTTCACTTAAAACGTATTGTTTCTGTGATTCAAAGATGATAACAAATTTATTATTTTTTAACAAAGTTCTATGTGCAGTTAAAACTTTGTTTCTCTCTTCCGAACATCGAGATTTAATGGTATAAGCTTCTAACTGCATTTACTCACTTCATATGAAAAATAACCTGGGCTTTATTTTCCATTAACAAAAGTAATGACACTCAACATGTCAAATGTCAAGAATTAAAAGAAAGAATATACATTTAAACATGATTAAAATAAAGTATTGCTAAACTAAACATTATTATAATTTTTCTCTAAACTAACAATGATNATACATTTAAACATGATTAAAATAAAGTATTGCTAAACTAAACATTATTATAATTTTTCTCTAAACTAACAATGATGCAGTTACAGCCTTGTCAAACCAAGGCAGCGGGTGTCAATAATAACGGTAGCCTTTTATTTTAAAACACGTATTTTAATGTCTTTGTAAATAAATAAGTAAACTAAATCTAGATCTGCAATTTTACCAAGACCTCCATCATTTTCGTATCAGGACACGCCCTATGTCATTTATAACAAAACTATTGCAGCGCTTATATTATAGGGGAGGGATAGAAATTATTTTGGNAGGACACGCCCTATGTCATTTATAACAAAACTATTGCAGCGCTTATATTATAGGGGAGGGATAGAAATTATTTTGGCGTTACCAGTTTTTGAGCTGTAAATTGTATTCATCATTCATTGTGGAAATTTTGTTTTGAGAAGGCATAGTAAATCACTGAAGTGATTGAATAATTGACATATCAATGTAATACCATAATTTNAAATTTTGTTTTGAGAAGGCATAGTAAATCACTGAAGTGATTGAATAATTGACATATCAATGTAATACCATAATTTGCTTACCATATGGAATTAACTGGAATCAGTTACTGATATTTTTTTGAGAATGACCACAGAAACGATAGCAGTTAAATAATTTTAAAAAATAATAACCTTCTCTGAAATATAATTAAAAGACGTTATATGCCCTAAGAAAGTCACGTTTTCAATATGAATTTTCAGACACATGTTATGGAACTAAATACCTATACGATGGCGTCTACTCTTTCTTAAGGTTCCCGCCTACCTGCAGATATTTAACGCGTTCGAGGCCTCGAAACGCGTGAGCTCTCATAACGTGTTTTCTTCCAAACCTCTACAAAGCAAGTCATGTCCAACCAGGCGGAACCCTTAAAGTGCAAAATCTACAAACTGAATTGTTTTCTTTTCCCAGTAAATAAAATATGAATTCCTCACTGGAAATTGTGAAATTTGTGCGTGCGGCGAGAGCTTATAGAGATGAGGTAAATCGATTATTCGCCTTCTGCGAATGCACGCAACATTGACCTACCGCAGACCAACTTAGGTGTCGAAGTCGCATGGTGAAGGGTTTCCAAGACAAAAACACTTTATATCAATAAAATACTTTTGCAGTTTTGAATTTAATCGAACTGCATCAGAAATTGGTTAGAGGAAGTACACAAACGTCTCAAAGCATGTTGGAACCTCAGATACTATCCACGCCGTTCATTACAGACGTACTGGCAGAAGAGCAGTTCAATTTCGGGGCACGAAGAGTGGTTTCTCGCAGCTAGGTTGGTAACTCTCCGCCATGTCTACTCCACAAGGGGGGGAGGGGCGAGGTAAACCCGTGGTTCTCGGTTTCCCGCCAGGTCCGGCAACATGCGCGCCGCGAATTCCCGCGCTGTCCCTGGCCCAGGGACTTTTAATTGGGTTGAGCGGCGCTGTATTTCCCAAGCGGGCGGCAGAGAAGCGTCGCGCCACGTGATTGGCCAGCCTCGCGGCTCGTTGTTTTCGCCTGGCCATTGTCCGCGCGTCGCTGCAAGATGTAATCTCGTTAATGGCCACTTGGCGCGCGCGCTCGCTCCGTAATCCACGTCCGCATATGCTCCTGATATCCTTATTTTGTGTTTCATTTCTCCCCCTCCCAACCACCCGGCCAACCTTTCCAACACCCTCCGTCGTGCAAAGACACGTAACAATACACGTATGATGAGTGATCAACCCGGGGGTTGGTGGGTTCCCGTTGCCTTCAGAAGACTACGGTGGCCTAGCTAGTCACATATTTTATGTAAAATCAGTATTTCCGCATACACACGTATCTCAGTAAATTAATTTATTTTAAATTATTTATTTTCATTCCGTTTACCCTACAGCTATGGCAGAGTCATACTGTCATTTAGACGTTTTAAACCACCTGCAGGCTAGACTCCATGCTCCTATGTATTTTCGAGCCTCAGCTTTCTGTTCATTGGCTGCTGCCCCAGGGTGTGGCTAGTTTTACCTCAGATCAGGCGGCAAGGGATTCGCTGCTTGTTTCCTTGCCGGTATGTGTGTTATTGGATCAGAGTTCNGTTTCCTTGCCGGTATGTGTGTTATTGGATCAGAGTTCACCTGGGCGTGTCTAATAACGCGTGGTCCAATTGAAAACGTAACAGAAACGCACATTTGCTTAAGGGCTAGCTTGTATTAAAATGAATTCGCGAAATTTTCCAGTCCCTGTTTATACTATATATGTGTGTGTGTGTGTGTGTGTGTGTGTGTGCCCCTTATATGGCAAAAAATATTATTTTTTGAATTTGCTAACGCACACCCCCAATTGGTTTTTTTTTTTTTTTAGAAATACCATGACTTACTCAGATACAAAATTTTGCCCTTGTACAATGACTTTAACCCGTGTCGACTAGGCCCCAAAGCTTTTGAAAATAATCTTTTTTTACTCATCTGTGATATGTGGCTAGATCTTAGCACAATTTTATTATTAGGTATAATATGTAACTAAAACAACAATGAACACTAGATAAGTATAATAGACACAAAAAAACCAAAACGTTCATGTGGATATTTTCTTTTTAAAGTATATTTTTTGCAGTCAGGATACAGTTTTATGTGTTCTTGAACACAGCGTTAAAAGGCACTGCTTCTGTTCTTCCTTAGCTGTGATTTTTCCATGAAATTCTTGCATACGTTTGACAGCTCTTTCAGCTATATCATTGACTGCCTTCAGAGAAAAAAATCATTTCTTTCCGCTTCCACAAGCTCTATTAAAGTGACCAGTATTAGACGCTGTGGTGTCGCAGCACATAACTTGCACCTGGTTATCGAGGTTCCAATCATGAAGCGCGTGCAAAACGGCCTCGGCTTGGGCTTTTCCTGTAGAACTATCCAGTTTTGGCACAGCAACAAGTTGTTCCTTTTCTTCGCGTCAAACCAGGACTGGAAGTCGCTCTTATTTGAGGACTCCTGACATCCAAGCCAGGTAATAATTTGCCATCCCAATGAACGGTGACTACATCAGGCACGCCATCTTGAAAATCAGTCTCTATAGCTTCAGCTCTTGCCTTCCTCATCTGTGACCGAATCCTTTGAGTTGATGATTTGTTAATTGGATATGCGTCGATGCTGAGACCTAGCACTTCCACTGTAGCCTGAAAAATATAGAGGTTAATTCTAAAATCACGGGACAAACATTGAGGGGTGGTAGAGCTCACTAAAACAAACTATTATTGTATAGGAATATATGGGCGGGAGTGACGCGTTGAGGCACAAACACAAAAATAACACCCGAAATGCATCACATTGTTTATTTACAACGTCGCCGCTAAATGCCTTTTCACAGCAATGTTTATAATAATTGCTCAAAATTGCTACCACCGACAGTAATGCAAGCTTGGTAGCGTCGGTGGAGTGATTGGCGAACAGATTCAAATACGCCGGGTATTTCGCGCACGCCACCATTGTCAGCCAACACGCCATATGTAGAGGTCGCCAAGCATGCGTGACTGTTGGTGGATGCATTTCCAGCAACTGTTTTAACATTTTCTGTACGCAATCACTCGTTAAGTATGCTGCTAATGAACATTTTATGTTTCCGTTAATGCGTTATGTTTTTGTGTTTGTTCCTCAACGCGTCACTCCCGCCTATATATTCCTATAAAATAATAGTTTGTTTTAGTGAGCTCTACCATCCCTCAATGTTTGTCCCGTGATTTTAGAATCATCCTGTAGACGGAGTCCCTAATGCTCAGCTGGGATCTGCTCAAAGCAGGTATCAGTTTCGGTGAGACAAAATCCCTTCTTCCTCTTCTTCCACTTTTTCCAGACGTTTCAGCCGCTACAGCGTTTGATGTCTCGGGCAAAGACTCTTCGTCAGAGCTGAGAAAACTACCATGTAGTTCCTTATGTGATACCCCGTGCGATGTAGAAGAAGTATATACAGCTAGTTTTCTTTCTTCTTCTTCCACTTTTCGTTGCCTTTGGCCTCTCTTCTTGCTCAGCAAATTATTTATTGACACCTACCAAGCAGCCCGGACGACCTGATTCTCTCTGTCTCTGTAAGAACATTTTATCTTCCTCTGTTTTCATTCTTTCGAGGGAATCGGCGTGTGCGATATCAAGTAAGTTATCCAAATCCGTTTGGAATTTTTTCCGCCCACCGTTTATGGAACATCTTGGGATTTCGCACAATTTTTTTTTGAAGTTCCCGCCACACATGATAAATATCCAAAAGTTTCTATACACAGTTTGGAAGTGATTTCGTTGGTATTGTCGCCTTTTCCCCAAAAAAAATAATGCTCTCGCGAATAACAAGATTTGCGCTTTCACTTCCAGTCAATTTAACTTCTCGAGTATTAAAAAACAAAACTGCAAGAACTTGTCGATTTGACGGTAGTTTTGCACCCGTTATTTGGTGGCTTGCCTCCCCGACTAAGAAAATACTTTTTTCTGGCACTTCGTAATTCCACTGGCAACTTCGAACAATAAAACAATCCGTGTTAATTTCGCGACGTACTGCATTAGACTGACAACAAAGTGAGTGCGCGCTGCTTTTCCAGCGTCACTTGTATGAACATGTTCCGATGCAAGTTGGCACGGGTTATAGTACTCCAAATAAGTTTTGAAATTTGCTGCGCGAGTATTTTGTAGTAAAACGAAAGAAATAGGCCCTATGCGTAACAAAATTTACTACTTAAAAAATAAGGGACATATATATATATATATGTGTGTGTGTAAACAAGAACACAATAATTATACATAACTCACACTATGTCTATAACAAGATAGTAATATATGCGATAAAATCATTCCCAGTACACAGCAAAGAGAAAACAATCCTCTTGGGATGATTCTACACAATAATAACTCACACCTTAGATCTAAACACTACGTGGCATGTAGCTGTATATTGTCATCTGAAAATTCCTTGGCAGAGTACGAAGAGTGGGCCAAAAAATGAACCTTCAGTATTTTTTAAAAGCTTTAGTATTTTAGCTGTATACATCACGTATGTTGTTTGGTAATTTTTAATTTGTTGTTTCGTTGTATAAGATTGTGACTGTATGCAATACTCCACTCTGAAACATCTTCAGTCGTAAATAGGGTTAATGCATGTTACTTTAATTTATTGCATTTTATATTTGAATACTAGAATGAGCGAAAGTGACACAGCTTAACAAACGTGTTAGTTTGTAGAGGTTAGAATTTAGAATTCCTTGAATAATTCTCTACAAGTGTCTAATTGTTTTTTGATTCCTAGAATTCTCGATGAACGTTTCTGCATTTTAGAAACTGTAATGCTGTCATTATAGTTGCCCCAGAATATCAGGAAATGAATTTTTCCCAAAGAAATGTTGAAACCATTATTTGCAGTGATGAATATATTTGTTTTTTTGTTTCACAACAAACACCACAAACGAATTCCTCTCTAGGTGAGGGTAAACGTACCAAAATTATTTTATATTTTCCACTAGGGACACTTTCAACTGCTTGACACACATCTGACTCCGGTAAAATAAACAAGGAAAATAATTTGTTAAAAAGGACTTTAACAATACTCTCTGTAACGTTAAGAAGTAAATATTATACATGAAATAACATTTTCTCTGGACACACAAAACGGGAAAATATTAGTTGCAACTGTAGTCAGTAGTATGATCATGAAGTCTCTGGGGCATCGGCGTCTGATGTTGAATCAATGTAACCCTGCCCTTGACCTTTGATATTTAACACAAAAATCCCAAAAATCCAAAATAAATTTAAAAATCCAAAAAAAATTATAAACAAATTGTATTACATAAAAATTAAAAACTATTTTAAATTTGTTAAAAAATTAATTTAAAAAAACTTAAATTTCCGGAGATCCCCCACACTCCCTCCACCCATACTCATCCCGCCATATTGGTAGGTTCAATCCACCATCTTGGTAGGTGTCACAGTCACCATCCACCATCTTGGTAAATGCAGTCTATCTTTTGGTAGGTGCAGTCCGCCATTTTGTTTCCGACCACTATCTTGGTAGTTGCAGTCAAACATCTTGGTAAAAGCAGTCCACCATCTTGGCCGGTGCAACCCGCCATTTTGGTTTTCTCGTTTGTCATCTGTTTATACATTACTGGAGTTGTCTCACACCTTCGTTCGGTTGCCATATTGAATTTCATATCTTTTCATCACCTAGGTGGCGCTGTTGTATTAATTTATCGACCAGACGAGTTGTCGATTTAGCCACCAGGTGGCAGCCATACTTGTTTTTGTTTTTAAAGTTTAGGTAGTGCTTTCGGTGCCTTCCATATTGGATTATATTTTGAACCCCTAGGTGGTGCTAATTTCTCGATTTCGTCACAAGGCGAGCTGCCATTTAGCTACCAGTTGGCAGCCATATTTAAGTATGTTTTTTAAAGTATAAGTTGTTCTGTCGGCACCCTCCGAGTTAGATTCTATTTTCAACATATAGGTGGCCTTAATTTCTTGATTTCACTTCCAGGCAAGCTTTCAGTGCCCGCTAATTCTGACGATTTAGTCGCAAAGTGAACTGTCTGCTTCCATATTTATATTCATAGGAAAATCTTTAATTTTTCATTCCTGTTTTTTANTTAGTCGCAAAGTGAACTGTCTGCTTCCATATTTATATTCATAGGAAAATCTTTAATTTTTCATTCCTGTTTTTTTTTCCAGTTATCGGTATACCTACAAGTATAAATTTCTAAATCAATATTTTTTGGTATTAAGGTCTTTAATTAAGACTGACCAGTACATTTTTCGTTTTAATGCTAATTAAATTAACATTGAAATTTAGTATTTATTATGTTATCACTTACCCCACCACTTTAGTCCTACCAATTATTCACCATCGCTTAATCCCTCATCACTACNTATTTATTATGTTATCACTTACCCCACCACTTTAGTCCTACCAATTATTCACCATCGCTTAATCCCTCATCACTACCATTCTTGTTTTCAGCATTGCCGCCAGAGCGTGCTAGTGTGGCGAAAGTATTTAATGGAAACAATGTCGACACTCGGCACAGTTTCTCGTCTGATACCAGAGGTGACAGATCGCTCTCTCACCCCTCGTCCTTTAGCATTCTGACTGAAAAGTTCAGATATATAATTACATCAGGTCGCAGGATATTATCAAGTGTGAGCGTAATACGCATATATACTCTCACGAAATTAAAAATCTGCTTAAAATTGGAGTATCGTTTCGGGCCAGCTAGCCTCTGGAGGAGTATCTAACCTCAAAAAATACGGCACTATAACTAGGTTTTTTTTTAATTTATATATTTACCATCGATCTAATTTGCAATGACGTTACCTCAGTACCCATCCCGATACAGTAACACTTCCTTTGCGTTCACCAAATGTGCTCGAAGACACGAAAAGTATGGATGTTCGAATAATGCAGATAGAGTGGCATATACAGGGGATGGGCAAAATAATATGAACACCTCACATATACACTATATATATATATTAATAAGGTGTAAGCCACCATTTGCTTTTAGAACAGCTGCAATTATTCGCGGAATAGATTCGTAGAGTATCTGAATAGTTTCCAACGGANTTAGAACAGCTGCAATTATTCGCGGAATAGATTCGTAGAGTATCTGAATAGTTTCCAACGGAATGTTGTCCCATTCTTGTACTAATACATCCACCAATTGCTTCAATGATGTTGGAGATGGAAATCTGCTCCTCACTCTCTGCTCTAAAACTCCCCATAACGGTTCAATTATGTTGAGGTCTGGCCAGGGAAGATGTTTGATGATATTCTGATGCTTCTCAAACCAAGACTGAACCTTTTTGGCTGTGTGTCTTGGCACATTATCATCCTGGAATATGGCAGTGTTTGGCAGCAATATGCTAGTCATAGTAAGAACTTCATCATTGAGGATGTCGAGATATTCATTCGCAGTAATCCGGCCAGTGATGTGAATACCACGATATAGCCACCCAAATCATAACGGAACCTCCCCCATGCTCGACTATAGGAAGCAGCCAGTCCGGATCGTAGGCTTCTTTTGGGGTTCTACATTCATAAACCCAGCTGTTTGTAGGAAACAATGTAAAAGATGATTTATCGGACCATACCACATTCTCCCAAACATAAAGTGCCCAGGTTTTATGATCGTGGCACCACTTCTTTCGCAACTTAGCGTTGGCTTCCGTTATAAAGAATTTCGCAGTTGCAGCCCTTCCACGAATGTTAGCTTTGTGGAGCTCCCGCCGTACTGTTTTCGTCGAAACAGTATTACTCAAGTGAGTGTTGAGTTCTGCTGTCACTTTTACAGCGGTAGTTTTATGTTGTTTGGCCACAATTCTTTTTAATGTTCGTCGGTCTCCGTCAGTTAACTTTGGGTTTCGCCCACTAATCCTCTTCGCCGATGATGTTTTACCATGTTTTATGTATGCTGTCATTACCGTGGATACTTTCGCTCGAGAAACGTTAAACAATTCAGCTGTTTTCGTCACAGACGCTCCCGCTAACTGAGCACCAGCGATTTGCCCTCTTTCGAAGTCTTAGAGATCACACATTTCACCGATCGCTTGTTTTAACCGTTGCAAAACAAAGCGTATAATACACTGAAATATAACCTATAAGACTTGGCACGTAAACTGTGCAATACATACGCATCACATTATCTACACGGAAGCAGTGTTGCCAACATGCAACAAAATGTACTATATTGCATGGTGTTCATATTATTTTGTCTATCCCCTGTAAGTGTGGAAACTGTGGCATGGAATTTGCTAGGTGTGGTAACTTGCAGAGGCGTGCAAAAAACCTGCGTATATGTTGGACCTTCACCTACCAAAATCCGCCATGTACAGTCTCCTCCACAGCAGCGTACGAGTGCACTTCCTACAAAACGAAGGGTTCAGGATGAGCATCCACCATCGTGCCAGCAACCATCATGCCCAATAATCGTGGCAGGGTCTGGGGTCGTTAATGACAATGGTTCCGTGGAGGCCCAAACTGCATTCCAACACTGTCTAAATACATATGCCTTCACAACGAGAGCGGGTATTTGAAGGATGTTTGGACTTTCTTAACTCGAATGTAGCAAAACATCGCTGTTGACTCTCCACATAAACTCGCCACCAATAAAATGTAATATGTGGATTAAATGCAACTTTACAAAACCTACCCCATTCGACGAAAGGAAGGTATTCGAATCGAAAGGCGAGATATCGAAAATACTGTAAAACCTAATTCTGTAAAAAAGCATTCGGTAAAGAAGCATACAAAAAGCGTGTTTTGGAGTAAAAATTAACGAAAAAGCAATCACCGAGTGCCCCTTCCCCTCTAAACAACATGCCCCCNCCCCCCACCACTCATCAAAACATTTGTTTAAAATTCCTGTTGTAAAAAATCATGTGCCGTGAACGAATACGTTATGCAGCTTTCTATAAAGTAATCATAACCCGAAAACTCCAAAAAGAGAGTTAAAACCACCTCGCTACCCCCGCGGTATGCTATATGGACATGGAAGTAGCCCGTACATTCTCCCCTCACCGAGGTATAGATGCTCACCATTAAAAACATTTCCTCCCAAGTTTAAATTCAGTATATTAGGAAATTTAGGACGCGGGAAAAAAAATACCCATATGGTTACTCCACGTGCGGCGATTTTTCTAGCACCCACTGTCATCACACAAAACTTCGTATACGCATAAATAATGCACGTGTATTAAGTTTTGGAGGGGAAAAATTAAATACCGCGAGGAGATGCTAGCGTGAAGGTACACCCACCACAAGTACAAAATCACAAAATTCTGTTGCCTTTGGCAAACAAAATTTCGGTATTTTCATACATTCGTGGGCGCCCGTTCCATTAAGAGATATATCCGATCCGCTGTAAAACCACACCACCTTCCCTTTCTTACCCCTTCCAAAGCAATTCAGAGTTACAAACGCACTGCTACGTGACTTTAAGAAAATTAAAAGTGACATGCAAACATGTGTATGTATATGTTTGTGGCCTCTACGCTAGTAGCTGTCAATTGTATTCACGCTTTATGAATTACGTGAACTAAAACATAGTTATATTCCCGAAATGCTAGTCCACCGTGCAGATTTACACCACAATACTAATTCCAACAAAGACACGCGCATACAGCTCTCATTCAGCACCCTTCAACCTCGTCGAGACATATAAGGAAAGACTTGACATGTGCGAAAAAAAAAATACAGCCTTTTGCAGCCAGTGCATTACGGAGACCATGCAATTTTAGATTTATGTTATCCCTTTCGAATGTAGAAAATAAAATTTCGTGTAGTAATTTTTAGGTAAATAAATTCAGAGACGAATGCCATATTTTTTTTTGTGTTCGTATAAAATATTCAAATGTTAAATTTTTTATAAAGTCCAGCGAAGTCAAAGGTACATCGTGATTATGTGGTAGTAAGAAATAAGGGGGGGGGGAATGTAAATCTCCACTTTCTCATACGTCGAAACACACACACAGAGAGAGCTCGAAATATCCCAATTGCAGGCGAAACTGATAGACGCATTTAAAACTTCTAAGAGAAAAGCGTGGATATGAGTCCCATTACAAAAGTACACGAGAAACACGTGCAGTCGTAACCTGAGCTCCCGCACACTTCCAATCTCATTGCACCAGGTTTTGAATTGGTCTTTGCCCTAGCACACTGACTACCAGAGAACTCTGGTGGGACTGCTTGCTAGCAGAGAGGGGGGAGGGGCTTGTCGCTCCAGCAGCATGTTTTATTTATCACACACGCCAACTTTAATCCATACGATAATAAACACAGATGATATATTCACACACAAGTCAACACCAGGGGAGACCCATGAAGAGGGGGAACCGGGTTCGATTCTCCTTTCCTTCAGCCGAATTTATTATTTTTTAAAATCATTCCAGGTGAATTTCAACTATGTCCTAAGCCTACTTATAAGCATAGGTGACTGTAATTTCTGAAATGTTTAAGACACAACCACCAAATTCATAACATAGGCATCACCCCCAACAACGAAAAGGGAAGCAGAGTCAAGTATTCCCTAAGCGCACTTATAAGCATAGTTGGAAGTAATTTCTGAACTGTTTAAGATACACTTACCAAATTCAAAACAAAGGCATCGCCCTTAATGCAGAATAGGACAGTGGATACAACTAAGCCTTAAGCCTNACACTTACCAAATTCAAAACAAAGGCATCGCCCTTAATGCAGAATAGGACAGTGGATACAACTAAGCCTTAAGCCCTCGTATAAGCATAGTCAGCTGTAATTTACGAGAACGGGGAAGAGACTGCAAACTTTACATTTTGTTAACAATCTTAGCTTGTACTCCATCTAGAAAATGAAAAGTTACGCAACTATTTTACGTTAGTTAAATAGGCGAACACTAACGAGAAAGATATCCGAGTCTATAACGGTAGAATGGACACACCACCAAATTAAAACAGATCATAATATTGTTTTCATGTAGCAGAGCCAAAAAATATGTTAAAAAAAAAAACTGGAAAAAAATTTCATGGGCTCTATAAAAAAACCTGACTCTTAACACTTTTCGAGTTTTTTGTTTTCCCACTTAAGAAGGAAATTTGCCGTTTTTATAGTACACCGCTGAACGAAGAATTAATCTTCTCAGGGCCTTGTACGTAAGCGAGACGCAATCATACGAAAAAAAACAATAAAATATGAATTGCGTATTAAAAAAATCGAGTGCCAGAAACCACGAGAGAATACAGGATTCCTGTTCATAGGCGGCGGAAAAAAAAAAGTTGTAAAAGTCTATCTTATTTATTTAACAACTAATTCACACGGCTAAAGAAAACNACACTTACCAAATTCAAAACAAAGGCATCGCCCTTAATGCAGAATAGGACAGTGGATACAACTAAGCCTTAAGCCTTCGTATAAGCATAGTCAGCTGTAATTTACGAGAACGGGGAATAACTCGGCCAAGAAACCGAGTTCTTACTCGTTCTCGTTTGCCCTGACAACTTGCTCTGTCTAAAGAGACTGCAAACTTTACATTTTGTTAACAATCTTAGCTTGTACTCCATCTAGAAAATGAAAAGTTACGCAACTATTTTACGTTAGTTAAATAGGCGAACACTAATGAGAAAGATATCCGAGTCTATAACGGTAGAATGGACACACCACCAAATTAAAACAGATCATAATATTGTTTTCATGTAGCAGAGCCAAAAAATATGTTAAAAAAAAAAACTGGAAAAAAATTTCATGGGCTCTATAAAAAAACCTGACTCTTAACACTTTTCGAGTTTTTTGTTTTCCCACTTAAGAAGGAAATTTGCAGTTTTTATAGTACACCGCTGAACGAAGAATTAATCTTCTCAGGGCCTTGTACGTAAGCGAGACGCAATCATACGGAAATAAACGATAAAATATGAATTGCGTATTAAAAAAATCGAGTGCCAGAAACCACGAGAGAATACAGGATTCCTTTTCATAGGCGGCGGAAAAAAAAAGTTGTAAAAGTCTATCTTATTTATTTAACAACATATTCACACGGCTTAAGAAAACACTCGCCAGCCAAAACAAAAGTATTTTTCTGAGATTCAACGCCAGCTTACGATATTACGAGGGGTGTGTTATATTTCTTCACGTACTTATATTATCCCCCTGTCAATTTCATGACAGAAGTACAGAAAAATTATGTATCTACTTTACGGAGAGATTCCGAGAACTCGCATAAAGTTGTGTAAAATTTGCGGAAAGAGCATTATTGGAAAAAGAACGTGTCCGTGATTTTACGGGGACATTTTNGCATAAAGTTGTGTAAAATTTGCGGAAAGAGCATTATTGGAAAAAGAACGTGTCCGTGATTTTACGGGGACATTTGGAGAAATTTACATAACTTTTAGCGCTTTTATGTAAAATGACGTAACATTTTAAGAGTGGAATGGAGTGTCTTTGCTCGGACCCTCAGCTGGCTGGCAATCCGCCTTGCTTGTGTGCACTGCGNATTTTAAGAGTGGAATGGAGTGTCTTTGCTCGGACCCTCAGCTGGCTGGCAATCCGCCTTGCTTGTGTGCACTGCGAGTGGCATCTAGCCCCTGAACTCTCCATTGTCCTTCCCTTCCACAGAAACCTGTTCCGACTGCTACGCACTGCTGGTTGCCTACAGTCTCCTGACCCTCAAGGTCATCATCTTAAGGTCCTTTCGGATAATCAATTTTTCATCCAAATACCTTCAGTTTTTATTGAATGCAATTGATTGAATGCTATATGACGGACGAACGTCATAATCGCGACCATTATCTCCTTCACATTTCTTGAATGAATGCACAGTTTTCATTCAAAATTTTCCTTTAGAACATGTTCTATATTTTCTGGAATACAACATTTCACTCGCCTATCTCAGCCTTTCTGACGATATTAATGGAATTAATCTCATAATAATATATTCGTGTGTGCATATTTAAAGTTGAAACAAAATAAGGACGCGCTTTTTTTATAAAGAAAATGGACAATAATATGAAGAACATTTGTTACGGCTTAATCAATTATTAATGTGCCGTGCACGAGTTGTAGATACTTCTAAAAATATACTTTTCACGTTTCTGTAAACTGGTTTCATTAAAAAGTTAGCAAAAAATTTTCATTTAGAAATTTGAGAGCTTCTTGAATGTAATTCACTGAAAGGGAAATTAATTGATTTTGTAGTTTAATAAATTACATTCCAGTAATTGAATTAAATGCATATTTGATCGCGTGAAAAGACATTAATCTCTTCCACTCCCGCATCTCAAAATACCTTATACACTTGTGTACTTGAATCTGTTTTTGCGTTTTCAAAGCCCAGAAGCGAGGTAGCTATACGGGCGACATTCGCGCGTGCGCCTAGCGCCCCATGGCCCCTACGAGAAACGCGCTGAACTGTCTTGCAGCGTTTCAGTAGTTTCGCTGTACTTCGCAAATTACACCTGTCACACAGGGACTTCAGTACACTCGATGAAAGCCCACAGGTTTAACTAGACAAATAATTATAGTTTCCTGCTTCTTCTGAAGGAAATTGCGTATGTAGGCTGTAAAAAAAATAGATGCTTTAAGACGATTTTACGATGATTTTTTTTAATTTGACTAGATTTAATACTATGAAATTAAAAGTATTCCGCGTTGGAGTTTTGATTTGTGCGTTTTTTTTTAAAAGTCTTATTCGCAGAATATGTATTAATTAAGGTAGACGTATACACGCAAACAAAGGTTTCACAAAAAATATTTAAGTACATGGTCTCTTCAGAATACAGACGTGAAACGGCAGCTTATACAGCGAACTTCAGCTTCATACAAAAGTAAAACCCACGTCTCCAATTGACACGTGGGAAGGCCTTCCGCCAATCAGCGCTTTGTAACCTACTCACCAGCCTGCAGTCCAGCCAATAGGCAACCTTCCTCAGCCCGTAGGAACCAGCCATACACAACGATTAGGGACACGGAAATTTCGCAAAGTCATCTGAGGACGATCTATACTTCAAACACATACACATTTGACATTCTTTTTAATTGGATCACCTTGGGTGAATTTGAGCCAATAATCTATCGAAAAAAAAACCACGTTCCGGGTGTTACGCCGGCCTATAGCAAGCGCGTGGTTCTGCGGCCCCGCTCAGTGACCGGTGGAGGGGATTTCTGCAACTGTCTTCTTTCGCAAGGATCGACGACCAAATGGTGGTGTTGCAATCCCGCTCGTTTAAAGGTTTAATGTTTGAAGGTGTGATCAGGCAAGCCGTTCAGCTAAGGCCTGATCACACCATAACACCGTGCTGCCTGGTCAGAGGTATAATAGGAGCATCAGCCAATGAGCAACTTCCTGAGGCTCGAGCACACAAAGGACTATGGAGACTTGTTGTCTCCGGGTGTCTCAAATTGATTTGTCCCAGATCCTCTCGCAGCCAACCAACGGACGGGCAGGGCCAGATCAAAGGAACAGCCACGCCATTTCACAACTACGAACTTATCTACCCTGATGTTACGTAATTCTGAAAATGGCTATAATCACGCCAGTTTACTTATGGCAAAGGGGCGACGGCTACGCAACGGCTAGGGTGCTCGCCCCCCCCCCCCCA
>NQII01000866.1:76829-88410 GCA_002778355.1 Clitarchus hookeri
GCGAGACGCCCCTAGGCGACGTCGACGCCAGGATAGGAGAGCCCTAGGCTCGCCGTACAAGATACGCCGTTCCCCTTCGTCGGCTTCCCCAGGGCCATCACGTGCCTGTCAGAAACTCCTTCCCGCCACTCGCCTTAATCCGCCCTCTCACCCCCTCCCACCCCCTGCTTAATTACCACCGACCTCCTTTATCGCGCAGCAGCAGAAGAAAAAAGGCCCGCGAGCAACCAGATTATTTCGCGCAGGAACCTACGAGACCGCAATCTAGAGACAGGAGAAATTTGCGATTTCATTGACCTGCTGGGTTCACTTCACGGTCGCATGTCCACTCGAGCTTATGTAAACTGCACATTGGCGGCTTTCTGCAACAGTGGAAATCAATGATTGAATTTGCATACTGTTGCATTGGATTAGGGTCTTACAGGAAGTGTCAAAAAAAATATCATGGACCAACTGAAACGGTTATTAAGACCTCAAAGAAATTTGCGCTGGAACAACTTTTATAAATTTATACAACTGTAAAATTAAAATTCACATATTTACAGAAAATTACATTAATGTTATTTTTTTTCAAGGATATTAATATTACTTATAAAGTTATCACTTATTTCAAAATTTAAAAATTATTTTTCTTGAACAGTATCAACCCAGTCACACCTAGTGTAGACAACTGTGTACATCACGCACGTGTAAGTAATTTCTTTGCCTGTACTGTACACTGCGAAGCTCAGTGACCAATCATCTTCCCTGCGGGTGAACGATTCGCAACCAGCGTTACTGGCCTAGGTCGTGATTGGTTCATATTACTGTAACCGAACGTATAGCCTAAAGATCACTGACTGTGACAACAAGCAAGTGTTCCGTTGACTTAAGCACAGCACGCGTCTTAGAATGTTTCGTTTGCAACACCTGAAAACGTAAAAAAAATAATTAAAGTGGGTCTGAAACGGTTAAGGCGCTTTGGTCTGTCATCAGATTAAAACGGGAAATGACGGGAGTTGACGGTGATTCGTTTTCACAAGGACGTGGCCAGCCATGGAGTGTGCCATTCACAAGTCGACTGCATTAGGAAACGGCTGGCTGCGAAGACGCGTTTGCCGGGTGCGGTTCTGTGGCGGAGTGGGTGTCGTAATGAGGCTATACGTTAGTCCTCGTCCTGCGTATCCCCCCTCCTCCCACCACACCATAACACTTCCTTCCTCGACCACCCTAACCAACACTTTCACCCACCCCCCCNCCTAGCGTGGTGCAGGGTTACAGCAGTCGGCTGAATTTCCATTTGCAACGCGTCGGTGCTCCACACTCCGTCGTTCGCATCACGTGTCTGACAGACCTCGCATAGCCGGCTACTGTCTGAATGCCACGATTTGCCTTCCATGCAGAAATTATCCGTTCTCCTTTCATTATTTCAGTTTCAACGTAATTGTTAGCAAATTTCTGCCTATAAAAATGTACATTTCACGGGTTTTTAATGTCGCTGTACTTATATTGCACTGCTTGTTATTTGTCGGTGGTAGCAAGGCAGTAACGCAGGTCTACATATTGAAACTTCAAAGTTTGTTTTATATTAATTGTGAAAAAAAGAAATGTCCGATATTTTGGATTTTACGTCAGTACGGCAGAGCACGGCAAGAAGCTAAAATTCAATATAGGCATTCACAAAAACCTTAAACTAGCAGGAAGTGGATATAGTGTGCAACGCCGAACTTTTAAGGATGTTCAAGTGCATGTATAATATTCTTTATATATTTTCAGCATTTTTATAAATTTGCGCTGTGACATCAATCAGTTTACTGATAAAATTACAAAAATATGTAATGTTCGTTAAAAAAAAGTAACTAACGTAATTATGACAATATTAAATTTATATCATGTTTCAAACAAATGCGAAAATTGTACATTAGTAATATGTTTGACAACATTTCATAATAAAATTATTTATGTCATTAGAATTGCATAAATCAATTACTTACAAGTTCGATTTTGTTGTCTGCCTACAGTTGAATTTTACATCTTAAGGTAAAGCGTAGATTTAAAAATGACCAAAAGTTAAACCCTATTAATAAGATAAAAAAAAACTTTTCTTACACATCTTCAGCTAATGATAAACTAGTTAGAGATGCGATACTCACGAGCACTGGGCCGAGGAAAATACACCACCATCGCGTCAGTATAACATGATAGCAGAAACTAAACATTTTAGAGACAACATGGATATATTTTGTAATTTGGACTTGTCTAGTACGCATTATTTTTATTATCGCTTAAAGTATATAAGGGGCTCATTTGATTTTAACGTGGTGTTTCCAGTAAATTTCGCGATGTTGCGGTAACTTCGTGATTTTAAGCGGAGACATAATTCCAATTTTTCAAACTTAAAGTTATTAGCGCCTGTACAGTTGTGAATGCGGGAGTGTTTTAGACTACCCGTTCAATTGACAGCGTCGCAAGAGAGTAAAACGAAAAAAGGTGCAGAAAAAATCCCCTCCCTCCCTTAATTAAATTTTAGTACCCAGTAGAAGCCACTGACAATATGTAAGTTCACTGGCTACTGGTAATTATATATTAATCTTGAGTGAACGTTTTATTGGAGATCGACTACTCAACTTGCGAAACTTCACTAACTAGAGTTAAAACGATCCTCGAGAAGTGTCACGCAAAATATCGGCAAATGGCGATAGTTTTAATCTTCATCCCCAAAAAACCGGCAAAATTTGCAGTTCCATAGTAATGTGATATGTATGTATGTACGTATATGTACGTCAGTTCGGATGTTTGTCTCTCTAGTACACACGTAGGTACGTCTGTATGTATGTAATTACGTACGCACGTGCGTAGGTATGTAATGTAAATATTTATGTACGTATGTAAATATTTACGTGTATATGTACAGTCCGCTCATAGATACCGTCAATTTGCATGGAGTCCTGTAGAGTTCTACCTCCAGGATGTCGCTCAAAACCCCTTGCAAACAAAACGTAGCCAGGCCTAGAGGATCACGCCGAGACGACAACGCATCGCATTTGTGCCGCACTCAGTTAGATGATATACTGCATGTGAGCTGTCGCATACTAGCCATTACCAACACGCCTGTGTTCCGTCTGTTCTTATACACGTTCATTATACATGTAATATTATAATGCATATACAGAATATAAATACAAGCTTAATTTAACCAGAAATACGATATTTCTATGTGAACGGAAGTAAAGAACGCTAGAATAGACTGCATGTGCATCTTAGTGTAAGAAATACACATGTCGGGAGGGAAAGTGTAATAGTTGAGCTAAGATGAACTTAGTGATAGAACTGACGACCTCGTGCCGTACAGGTTTTCTTGATCTGGGTTCATTGTGCGTATCTGGAGTGGGGTGGAGAGATTTAGGCAACTCTAGCTTTTGAGGAGCCGATGAAGTGAAGTGAGTATGGAGCAGCGGCGGAATGCAAGGCAGGGGGAAACGGGATATCCCCGATAAAAACCCCACCGACCAACGGTATCGTCCGGCACGATTCCCACTTGCGAAAATCCGGGAGCGACCCCGCCGGGAGTCGAATCCGGTTAGCCTAGGTGGGAGGCGAGTAGTCTGACCACTAAGCCATCGTGGACCCTGCATATCTGGAGGGCCCCTGGAGTGATGAGGCGGGCCTGGAGTGGCGAGGGTGTAAATGACTGCGGGGCGACGGAGGGGCTTCACGTAGATACTGCTCGCAGATATGCCATTCATTTGCATTGTGGCGCCATCAGGGGGAGGGGGGTTGCGCTTCTCTGGTAGCGGTAGTAAAGGTGGTTGGGGGCCTACCAGAGCTTTGGTACGTGCGGTTTGAATTCCTGTACACCGCCCACTCGCAACACCCCTCTACCCTGCTCTGCTCGCTCACCACACGTTGGTGAGTGAAGCACTCCTGCATCCACATCAACCTTTTTTCCACGCCATTACCGCATAAACTCTAACAAATGGCCGAAATGAGCCGGCCCCCACGGTGCACTCAGTTGCCTGCCGGCTTCTGGCGCGAGGAGTTCCGGCTTTGAGTCCAGAGTAAGGCAAGTGTGTGGATTTGTGTGCCTCGGTTTAAGTCCCTATGCTATGGGATTTGTCCCTTGATATCTTTCAGGGTTGTAAATTTTTTTCGTGTTGAATGAAGGGAACGTGATAAAAAAAATAGGGCAGCAAAGAATCACCAGTGGATAGGACGACTTTCACCACAGAAACAGTGAAACATGTGAATTCCCGCCGTGTTCGCAATCAACCCATGTAAAATTCCGCAAGTGTTGATGGTGTGCAAAATTATCCGATTCTGGGATGTGAAGTATTCGACTTCTGCTGATGGAGCCAAAGTTACCTCGATTGCCGACCCTCGCGACTAGTTGGTTCTCGTGCTGCTGCGATGGTTTTGCGATCGAGAGGAGCCGGGTTCGATTCCCGTTCCTGATTTACGTCTCCCATGATTTTCCGAGATCTCCTCAGACGAATTCGTGAATGGTTCCTTGATACACACAAACCATGACTTCTTCTTTGCCCGTCCATGATTGTTCGATTCACTGCTTCCGTCTCAGATGATCGCCAACGTTCATGAGACATCAAGTCGTGGATAGCACTTATAAACAGATAAGGGTATATTTTTATTTTACACTTTCAACTTTCAGAAAAATTAACGTAGCAAAATTATTGTTTGCAGCCAGCTGTATGCAAAACACCTATACAGAATGTTCGGGAATTAAACGCCTAAACTACAGGAGGTGATTCCTAATAGAAACTAAAGTCGAATATATATATATATATATATATATATATATATATATATATAGGTAGGTAGGTAGGACACCGTATACCTAAACTACATATCAAAGGAGATGTGAGCCTGTGAATATTGGGTTTTGAAACGTATTTTCGCCGAATGCCTTGTACAGCACCTACACAGTTCGCAGCAGAAAGGTGACTTATACTTCCCATGTTGCAGAGACACATGCGTGATGCTGGCCGTTCTCGGTCTATGCGCACTGTTTGGCTTGAGGAAGTGACACGTCAGCACATCAATGACATGCCCTCCACTAGTACAAGCTCCATAGTGCGTCAAATGGCCCTGCTCCATTCTACCACGCGGGACGTACTGTGGGTACATCGCCGCCATCCCTACAGCTGGCAGAAATTACAGGGCATTCGGCGAAAATACGTTTTCGAAACCCAATTTCGCTGACTCATATCTCCTTTAATATTCCATTTGTGTGTACTGTGTCCTGTATAATTCCAACTATATTTTTCATAAGGAATCACCTCCTGTAGTTTAGTCATCTCATTCCTGAACATCCTATACTGTACGCGTCTGTAAAGAGCTGAACGTTTCTTTGGCGGTTGCTTACTGCTTTCGCCTCGTCTTTTGTTCACTTTTCCACAGAGCGCTCATAAGTGCACCGATGAATGTTTGTTAATGGTATACCATGTTCAAGAGTGTGGGCACATTCACATCAAACGTATAACAGCGACCCGAATAAAAAATGTTTATAAGTTTATCAAGATCACTCAGGTTTATTTAGATCAGCGGTGATTTTCAGACCTGTGATATTTTTTTAAGTGGCATGTTTTTCACCTTATTGTTATTGTTGAACATACTTCAAAATAAAACTGATTGTATGAAGAACAACTTTGCTGAGTCTTTCTTCATTGGCGAAAGTCTATCTCCTCTGTTTGTGGCATCCGTAGGAAGTTAGAATACACGACTTTCGAATCGACCGCAACGATGCAAGATGTGCCCCATCGCATTCTCGGTCCCGTATGTTGCACAAGCTGATGAACCCCGCAGTTTCTAGACCGAGTAGGGCTCGGACCTGTCAATTACGGAACATTTGATGTAATACAACAGATATTTGATCGCAGAGATGTGNAGACCGAGTAGGGCTCGGACCTGTCAATTACGGAACATTTGATGTAATACAACAGATATTTGATCGCAGAGATGTGTTACTCACTCCTCTTCGTTGTGCTCTATTTGGTTCTAAGAGAGTTAGAAAGCTGGTAAATTATAAAACTTCGCATTTCACAAAAAAATTAGTAATTTAAATCCATTGCCTAGGAAAGGAAATTCGAAATAAAGGTTACATGAATTGTAACATAGTGTGTCAATAAATGACAGTAATAAAACTAAGGTGTTATTTTTGAATTTCGGGTGCCCGTGAAAATTTTGAATATATTTTTGTATGGTGTGGGAGGGTATCTTAACATTCCTCTTTACTTGAGAACAACATATGTTTTGTGGAACTGTAAATAAGGGCAAGACGATGGTTTCGGTTTATTTGTAAATGGGTAATGGGAACAGTGCTGAAAATTGTTTCATCTTGAACCACCTGACTTCTGTAGCCTGCTTGGAGAAAAAAAGTCGTACACAGTAAAATAGTATTTTAACTGCAACTGAATTATTTCTGTAGAACTGCAGATTTCAGTAGATTTACAATATCGTAGCTTATAAATCTTCTGCAAAGGCCCACTTGCNGACCGAGTAGGGCTCGGACCTGTCAATTACGGAACATTTGATGTAATACAACAGATATTTGATCGCAGAGATGTGCCCCATCGCACCTCTTCGTTGTGCTCTATTTGGTTCTAAGAGAGTTAGAAAGCTGGTAAATTATAAAACTTTGCATTTCACAAAAAATTAGTAATTTAAATCCATTGTCTAGGAGAGGAAATTCGAAATAAAGGTTACATGAATTGTAACATAGTGTGTCAATAAATGACAGTAATAAAACTAAGGTGTTATTTTTGAATTTCGGGTGCCCGTGAAAATTTGGAATATATTTTTGTATGGTGTGGGAGGGTATCTTAACATTCCTCTTTACTTGAGAACAACATATGTTTTGTGAACTGTAAATAAGGGCAAGACGATGGTTTCGGTTCATTTGTAAATGGGTAATGGGAACAGTGCTGAAAATTGTTTCATCTTGAACCACCTGACTTCTGTAGCCTGCTTGGAGAAAAAAAGTCGTACACAGTAAAATAGTATTTTAACTGCAACTGATTTATTTCTGTAGAACTGCAGATTTCAGTAGATTTACAATATCGTAGCTTATAAATCTTCTGCAAAGGCCCACTTGCGAGAGTAGGCTATCGTCTGTGTCGACAATAATAGAGAATTTGCGAGCAAGATCCCCGAGGAGAANCGGCATTGTCCGGAGCACGATTCCCACATGCGAAAAATCCGGGAGCGATCCCGCCGGGAATCGAACCAGGTTCACCTAAGCGGGAGGCGGCGACTAGTCTAACCACTACAGGCGAGTAGTCTACCCACTACGTCGCCGCGGCCCCGCTCCTAGCAGTCCGAGCACTACAGTTTGAGAACAACGCACGGGTTTATATTACTGTAACCGAACAAGAGTTGTAGAGTTTACTGGAGTCGACAATGACAGACGTGCTGTGTCTGCTTGGATGCAGCACGAAGAAGAAAAAAAAATATATTTGTAACACCTGAAGCCATAAAATAAGATGGACCTGAAAGGATTTCATTAAATTTTTTAAGAAACTGCTAGCAATACAGATTTACTGACAATCAAACCAAGGTAGAAGCGAGTGACTGTACGACCATCACATTGGTTCACACGTGTTATACAACGTTCATTACTTGCCGGCTCTCTTACAATACAATGCCGAGTTGCAAGTGTCCCAATAAAACGTTCTTTCCCACGCCGGATAATATCTGCTAAATCCTGTTCATCTGCGTACTTTTAGACTTTGAGTACTGCCGAAGTGATATTGCTTAGACTAAAACACAGAACGGTATGTAAACACCTCACGAAATAATATTTCTTCGCANTACTGCCGAAGTGATATTGCTTAGACTAAAACACAGAACGGTATGTAAACACCTCACGAAATAATATTTCTTCGCACATGTCTTCAAAGATTGTGGATATCGAAACGTAACGGCAGTCTTCATGAAAAGTGCCGAATCTCAAAAAATTAATAATGTTATATTTGTACCAAACGTTGTTCAACTTTTGCGCATTGTATGTGAAGACATTTTTCCCCAATAAAAAAATTTTACACTTCGTATTTTTTAATAATTTTATNAATAAAAAAATTTTACACTTCGTATTTTTTAATAATTTTATGTCAAATACAACATTTTTCAGTTTCGCTACAGCTATAATAACATAAACTAACTAAGTTGTACACATGAAAAAATTACAACATAAACTAATGCCATGGGCTACTGCTTGCCCTATATGCAATCGCCGAATAACTATTCCTGGACAAAAAAATGTTTAAAATGTACAGACATTTCTTTATATTTAACATCAATTTTCATTTATATGGCTTTGTAATTTTTTTAATCTGTACAACTTAGTATTTGTTGTAACGGCTGCAAGCAAAAGAATAATTTTGTATCAGACGCAAATTATCAAAATAATATAAAAAGTAAATTCATTTAATTTAAGGAAATTTTATCGTATAAAATTCGTACGAGTTGATTAATGTTTGGTTAAAATAAAAAAAGGATTTATTTTTGTGTCTGAAGCCCTTAAACTGAGTTAAGTTCAGGCAACGTTATGTCGGTGGCACTCAAAGTGCTAACTGTTGCTGGTTCCTTTGGTGTCAGCCGGGGAGTTGACGGTCACGAGAAGGCATGGGGTGGGGAAGGGGTGAGAGAGAACATTCCTACGGCTTCCCGTTGGCTCGCAGAACGATCGACGAACCCTCGTCCGCATTCCGCCCATCACCGTGACCCCCCGGCTAACTGACGGCAGGCAAATGTTCGCCTGTGTCTCGCACAGCTTCCCTTCTTATATAACTTAGATATCATAACCTGTACAACAGCATGCAGTGCAATCATGGTTACTTCCATATTTTCTAAAAACCATGCTAAAGTTCCACTTCCAGCATATTCCTCTGCCTAATGCAAACAGAACTTAATCAAGACTATACAATTACACTAACGGGACAACGCACCACATTCGCGCACACTCAAAGAAACTATGTTTTGCATAAGAACTGTTTCTTACTAGGCAATACTGACACACCTGTTTTCTCACCTTTTTTGATACCATATAATATGCATATATTTGTATATTTCCATATATTATGCATATATTTGTATATTTCCATAAATTATGCATATATTTGTATATTTACATATAATATGCATATATGTGTATATTTCCATATATTATGCATATATTTGTATATTTCCATAAATTATGCATATATTTGTATATTTCCATATATTATGCATATATAGTTATATTACCAAATAAAATGCATATATATTTATATTTTCATATAATATGCATATATATTTTTATATAACTATTTTATATGCACATAAGCATATAAAAAATGCGTTTTTAACGGTATCTGCGGGTTTATTATTTTCACCTGGCTACCTATGCAGGTAAACGCAAAAATGCGACATGAAGAGCTGGAAATTATCGAACTTTCCTCGATTGCAACGATTACAGATAGAATGCAAGTAAAAGTTCAACCTAACAAAAAATAATTTCCTTTTATGTTAACACAAGTATAAAACGCTTGTGTAACATAACTAGCGCCATCGGTGTTTCACGGAAATATTTTACGACAAGTAGGAAGTACTCCAAAACACGTTAGTTGAGAACCATTATCGCGATGGAATGATTTCAACTCGCGCGCATCTTTCAAGTGTCTGACCGCGAATCGCAGACGTACAGTATCGGGATAACTTAATTCTGATTGGCCGGCGAAGCGAGAAAAAGTCCTCTCGCAGAGGCACGCCGCCAATAACCGAGAGAACACTGCTGGTATGCCCGTAGGGTATTGAGATCTAGCATCTGGAATTGAACCTGGGTCCTCCCGAATGCACGCACGGATGTTTTACCACGGCAGCGCTTCCTTGCGTTTCACAGCAGCAGGAGCGTCACCCCGCCGTCGCCTGGTCGTCTACATGTGCATGCATTTCGCCTCGCGAACATTTATTTGGATGTCATTCCTGGTCGCTCTGCCATCGAATTCTGCTACTGGTGGAATTGGATACCTTAGCGGATAAACGGAAAAAAATGAGACGTGAAGTGCTGGAAATTATCAATCTTTCCTCAATTGCACGAATAGAGCCAGCAGTTGATATGCCGTTGATGGTCTGGGATGATATGCGCCGTATTTCACAGCAACCAATAACAGCAAATAATCCTGACAACTTGAAANCGTTGATGGTCTGGGATGATATGCGCCGTATTTCACAGCAACCAATAACAGCAAATAATCCTGACAACTTGAAAAAAAAAAAACGTGACCTATTTTCCTACATGCACAAATTCCCTCACTGTATGGAAAAGCATTCGCCAGCGTTGGTGTTTTTTTTTTTTTTTACAGATTTTTCTCTTCAGGGGTTTTTATAAGTGCTAAGAAGTGGGCTGACGATTTCTGCCGGTGTTGCATCAAGGTCCATTTTTGGCGACGACCTGTACGTTGAGCGTGGCTGGCAATGCAGTGATGACAATGAGTTTTCGAGCTGCTGAAACATATTTTTCCCTCCCATTCTTCGAATTTAACACTGATGACTATTTTCCCTTGCGATTAATAACGCATCTGGCAATGACTCGTGATGCCGAAGCACGCGTGGTGGATAGAGAAACCAAATATTTTTCAAACTGAATCATTTAAAAATGCATGCAGAACGGTGTGGCTGAAGTAGAAAGGCATCATGTAATTTTCCCTTGGCGTATTTATTGCTTATAGATGCTGTAAAATGCATGATTAGGTCTGTGAAAATTAACTGTGAACAGTCTTGCTGAAGTTTCCTCACACGCACACTGACGGACGGGAATGGGCTCGAGATTGCAATGTGTTGAAAATTGCACCTAGCAAAAACTGCAAATATTATCAGCGGTAAGCTGAAATTGGCGATTAAATAAAATGCTCTAAAGAAGGCGTAAATTAATAACCGCAGGATATGTGCATATTTATGGAATTGTCCTTAATGCTCCCGCGCTTATGGATGCAAGACACGTAAAATACATTCAACCAGCGGGCCACCTTAAGGCTCCGTTTTGCATGTCACGTTCAATTACCGTTTACTAGTTTATTTTAGTTGTTTAAATAGATTTATTTCGAAACTACAACTATAGCTCTCTAGGAATACACGTATTCTATAGAGTTAACATAAATTTTGAGTTTTCGTCTATTAATAATTAACTAATTAGCGCAGCATTATTTCAAAACTATCAATGTAATCTTGCGGTTTGACATTTAAATAAGGTGTATAGAATTTGGCGACCACACTTGAATGCATTTGTGAGAAGTTAATGCGCTATAATTTTATATATATAGTTATTTAATTCAAAACAATATTAAGGGATACACATGGGATCCTCAACATGGCGGCTGGGACAAAGCCTCAACTCGCAGCATGCGGGCAGAAACTGGACACCCCTCGCCGATTCGTGTGTACGTTGAGAGGACGGCGATTACTATCGCTCGGCCGGATAAACCGTTATTGAATGCAAATAAGGGCGTGATGGCGCGATTGTGACTCGGAGGCTGTTGTACTGCCTTGAACTGGCGTGTCGTGTCGTCGGCTGTGCCCTGCTAACATTCGTCTTATAACATCCGGTTTCAGA
>NQII01000866.1:97730-113494 GCA_002778355.1 Clitarchus hookeri
AGTATGCTGCTAATGAACATTTTATGTTTCCGTTGATGTGTTATGTTTTTGTGTTTGTGCCTCAACGCGTCACTTCCCGCCCATATATTCCTACACAATAATTGTTTGTTTTAGTGAGCTCTACCACCCCTCAATGTTTGTCGCATGATTTTAGAATCACCCTGTATTCTCGAGGCTGCGTTTATATGGAAAGGTATTTGCTCTTGAAGACAAGAACCACACTTTTATAGTTTAATTGATTAGCTGGACTTTATCGGAATCTCTGTAGAAAATTACAGCTGCTCAGCATTTCAAATCGTAAGAATAAAATGCTCTCTTTAATATTTTTCAAATAAACATGCTGGATTGTAAAACCTGTCACCGCAGTCGTGACTCGTTATAATTGGTACGCAGTCAACAGACAACTCCACCGGCCGAAGGCCAGCCAATCATAAACGTCGTAGAGTACCGTAAGCTAGTTTTTACAGTATCACAAAGTAACGGGATCCCGAAAACTTAAGATGGATTTACAACCCGCAAGCAGCGTACTTCCGTACGTATGAGTAAAAGTTGAACACAGCTTATTTACATGTATCCACTCACATTCACACTTAGCATACATGCAATGCATAAAAAATGTCTGGTAATCTTCCTGAACTGTAATGGAAGTTTTCAACCTTATACACTGTATGTAAATGTTACCACACGTCAAGCTGCAGACATAGGAATATTAAGCGTCGTCACTGTACAAAGTTGGGAGCTTCCCTACGCATTTGACTGTTTTCTGAGCAAATGCAGGAAGACTATAATGAATGTATACAGTGCCGGACTTCCGCCTAGGCGAACAAGACACCTGCCTAAGGCACTAGCCTCGGGGGGTCCCATTTAACGTCTGCTGAGGCTAAAAGGGAAAAAAGGTTGTCATCACTGGAACTACACACGTTTATCCTGAAAAATGCCTTCTTGGACATTTATCCAAACACTGGCATGGCGCTTCTGATGCTGGTGTGTACACCAGGGTCAAAGTTTTCAGCAGAACGATCATGTTCAGCGCTAAAGAGAGTTGAGAATTACTTAAGATCTTCCACAGAAGAGGAGAAACTCAATTCACTCTCTATATTGTTCATAGAGTCACAAATAATGCAATCAGTTGACTATGCTGAGGTTATCAATTCTTTCGCTGAGAAAACGGTTCGTCACGTGCGCAGCATTTATAATTAGGCAAATTACGTATGTTTCCTATGTTTGAAAAAAAAAAGTAATGAGTCGAAAGTGTATTTCGTATTTTATTATTATATGTCTAGGTTTGCTTGTCTTGTGTATTTTATAAATTAAAAAACGTTAACCAAATATAAAATAAAATTGGTTATTTAGTTAAATTACCAAAAAGGGGGCTCGGACTCTATAATTGCCTAGGGGCCATGGGTCTCAAAGTCCGGCACTGAATGTACAGGGCAGAAAATTACCATTTCCGCATTCGAACTAAGCGTATATACTGGTATGGAGAGTTTCGTAATACTTTCTTAGAGTGTACGTATGTAGAAAATACAGGCAGAGTAGATGAGCTTTCTGCTTCTACATACGTACGGCTGAACTATCAACAAATCAAAATGTTCGGTTTAAAAACTAGCGGGCCTATTACGGCTAAGAGGTACACATACGAAATTATGTTTTCATTAAACCGATGTTTTAAAATTTTTCAATGTTTTTCACGAAACCTGCAAACACTTAACACCAAATAATAATTTCGCTTCGGAAAGTTAAGTTTTGTTTGAAAGTTTTCCAACAGAAAACTTACACGTGCGTGCGTTACGAAGAGATTGTGAATCCGCTGTAACACTTTCAACGCGCTGCCCGTACGCCATGCAGGCATTCGTTTATTTATACTCCTCGCTTTCATCATGTCATACATTTACAGCATCGTTAATAATCTGGAGTCTGGTTAGCAAGGAGCGTAAGATGACAAATAAAAAAAACAACGCGGTTCTGAAGAAACACCACTGGACCATAAACACGTCGATGAGTTTGGCAAACTGATATATACTATTAATTCCGTTCTCTGTTGTTAAAGGTAGACTTGAATACACCCACAGCCTTGAACATAGCGAATTAGTAACAACTATACGCCTGTACACCTGATAAGTTCTCGGAAGAGATGTGAACTGTCTTCCGAGAAGCAATAAGCAACGGCCAATGAAATGCTCTACGTAGACACCTACAGATATTTCGCATCTATCTTCTCGCAGGCAATTATTTCGGTGCTGAATTTCGCCGAGTGCTGAAACAGCTAGACTAAGATAGTGCGTGAATAAGTGTTTAATAGTTTGAACTTAATTATAAAATTTGTTGAATGAGTGTTTTAGAATTATTATCTAACCTAGGATAGATAAAAAATAGCTAGGATACTGAAAAAAAATCTGCATATAAGAGACAACAGAACAGTTCTGTAATCTGGTTTCATGGTTGTAGCTACCAAACTTCTGTTCCATCAACAGAGTGACCTGTTAGTTTATTACAGTTCTGTACGTTGCGGGATGTACAAGGGTAACAGAATGCTCCGTTGTAGGATCGATATTCATAGTTGCAGATACGATCACATACAATATCACATAATACAGTTTTTTATGTTGCAGGATGTGCAAGAGTAACAGAATGCTCCGTTGTAGGAACGATATTCATAGTAGCAGATACAATCACATACCAGATCACATAATACAGTTCTGTATGTTGCGGGATGTGCAAGAGTAACAGAATACTCTGTGTTAGAAACGATATTCATAGTTGCAGATACGATCACATACAATATCACATAATACAGTTCNATATGGGCGGGAGTGACGCGTTGAGGCACAAACACAAAAATAACACATGAAATGCAACACATTGTTTATTTGCAAAGTCGCCGCTAAATGCCTTTTTAAAGCAATGTCTATAATAATTGCTCAAAATAGCTACCACCGACAGTAATGCAAGCTTGGTAGNAAATTGCTACCACCGACAGTAATGCAAGCTTGGTAGCGTCGGTGGAGTGATTGGCGAACAGATTCAAACACGCCGAGTATTTCACGCACGCCACCATTGTCAGCCAATCACGCCGTATGTAGAGGTCGCCAAGCATGCGTGACTGTTGGCGGATGCATTTCCAGCAACTGTTTTGACATATTCTGTACGGAATCACTCGTTAAGTATGCTGCTAATGAACATTTTATGTTTCCGTTGATGTGTTATGTTTTTGTGTTTGTGCCTCAACGCGTCACTTCCCGCCCATATATTCCTACACAATAATTGTTTGTTTTAGTGAGCTCTACCACCCCTCAATGTTTGTCGCATGATTTTAGAATCACCCTGTATTCTCGAGGCTGCGTTTATATGGAAAGGTATTTGCTCTTGAAGACAAGAACCACACTTTTATAGTTTAATTGATTAGCTGGACTTTATCGGAATCTCTGTAGAAAATTACAGCTGCTCAGCATTTCAAATCGTAAGAATAAAATGCTCTCTTTAATATTTTTCAAATAAACATGCTGGATTGTAAANAGCTGCTCAGCATTTCAAATCGTAAGAATAAAATGCTCTCTTTAATATTTTTCAAATAAACATGCTGGATTGTAAAACCTGTCACCGCAGTCGTGACTCGTTATAATTGGTACGCAGTCAACAGACAACTCCACCGGCCGAAGGCCAGCCAATCATAAACGTCGTAGAGTACCGTAAGCTAGTTTTTACAGTATCACAAAGTAACGGGATCCCGAAAACTTAAGATGGATTTACAACCCGCAAGCAGCGTACTTCCGTACGTATGAGTAAAAGTTGAACACAGCTTATTTACATGTATCCACTCACATTCACACTTAGCATACATGCAATGCATAAAAAATGTCTGGTAATCTTCCTGAACTGTAATGGAAGTTTTCAACCTTATACACTGTATGTAAATGTTACCACACGTCAAGCTGCAGACATAGGAATATTAAGCGTCGTCACTGTACAAAGTTGGGAGCTTCCCTACGCATTTGACTGTTTTCTGAGCAAATGCAGGAAGACTATAATGAATGTATACAGTGCCGGACTTCCGCCTAGGCGAACAAGACACCTGCCTAAGGCACTAGCCTCGGGGGGTCCCATTTAACGTCTGCTGAGGCTAAAAGGGAAAAAAGGTTGTCATCACTGGAACTACACACGTTTATCCTGAAAAATGCCTTCTTGGACATTTATCCAAACACTGGCATGGCGCTTCTGATGCTGTTGTGTACACCAGGGTCAAAGTTTTCAGCAGAACGATCATGTTCAGCGCTAAAGAGAGTTGAGAATTACTTAAGTNGTTGTGTACACCAGGGTCAAAGTTTTCAGCAGAACGATCATGTTCAGCGCTAAAGAGAGTTGAGAATTACTTAAGTTCTACCACAGAAGAGGAAATACTTAATTCACTCTCTATGTTGTTCATAGAGTCACAAATAATGCAATCAGTTGACTATACTGAGGTTATCAATTCTTTCGCTGAGAAAAAAGTTCGTCGCTTGCGCAGCATTTATAATTAGGCAAATTACGTATGTTTCCTATGTTTGAAAAAAAAAAAAGTAATGAGTCGAAGGTGTATTTCGTATTTTATTATTATATGTCTAGGTTTGCTTGTCTTGTCTATTTTATAAATTAAAAAACGTTAACCAAATATAAAATAAAATAGGTTATTTCGTTAAATTACCAAAAAGGGGGCCCGGACTCTGTAATTGCCTAGGGGCCCCGTATCTCTAAGTCCGGAACTGAATGTACAGGGCAGAAAATTACCATTTCCGCATTCGAACTAAGCGTATATACTGGTATGGAGAGTTTCGTAATACTTTCTTAGAGTGTACGTATGTAGAAAAGACAGGCAGAGTAGATGAGCTTTCTGCTTCTACATACGTACGGCTGAACTATCAACCTATCAAAATGTTCGGTTTAAAAACTAGCGGGCCTATTACGGCTAAGAGGTACACATACGAAATTCTGTTTTCATTAAACCGATGTTTTAAAATTGTTCAATGTTTTTCACGAAACCTGCAAACACTTAACACCAAATAATAATTTCGCTTTGGAAAGTTAAGTTTTGTTTGAAAGTTTTCCAACAGAAAACTTACACGTACGTACGTTACGAAGAGATTGTGAATCCGCTGTAACACTTTCAACGCGCTGCCCGTACGCCATGCAGGCATTCGTTTATTTATACTCCTCGCTTTCATCATGTCATACATTTACAGCATCGTTAATAATCTGGAGTCTGGTTAGCAAGGAGCGTAAGATGACAAATAAAAAAAACAACGCGGTTCTGAAGAAACACCACTGGACCATAAACACGTCGATGAGTTTGGCAAACTGATATATACTATTAATTCGGTTCTCTGTTGTTGAAGGTAGACTTGAATACACCTACAGCCTTAAACAAGCGAACTATTAACAACCATTCATCCGTACACTTATAAGTTCTGGGATGACATGTGAACTAAAGACTTGGCTGAAGCAATAAGCAACGGCCAATGAAATGCTCTACGTAGACACCTACAGATATTTCGTATCTATCTTCTCGCAGGCAATTATTTCGCTGCCGAATTTCGCCGAGTGCTGAAACAGCTAGACTAAGATAGTGCGTGAATAAGTGTTTTCTAGTTTGAACTTAATTATAAAATTTGTTGAATGAGTGTTTTAGAATTTTTATCTAACCCAGGACAGTTAAAAAATAGGTGGGATACTAAAAAAAATCTGCATATAAGAGACAACCGAACAGTTCTTTAATCTGGTTTCATGGTTGCAGCTACCAAACTTCTGTTCCATCAACAGTGTCCTGTTAGTTTATTACAGTTCTGTACGTTGCGGGATGTGCAAGAGTAACGGAATACTCTGTGTTAGAAACGATATTCATAGTTGCAGATGCAATCACATACAATATCACATAAAACAGTTGTGTTGCAGTTACTATCTATGTTAACAATATTTAAATTGTACCAACAACTAGTCTAATTGCTGTCTTTGCGTTAACAGTATATACGGGTAGTGAGTACGGCCTTTTATCTCAGTTCCTACAACTAATGTTTTCCTCTGTGAATGTTTCCACACGCTCGCGTGCAGTGGGCACGTCCTCGACTTCCCACAGACGTTTGTGATTGATAAAGTGCTTATCACATTCATGGATACAATGAATTGCAATAAATAGGAGAAACAAAACACTGTACAATTTCAACATCATTCCAGCAAAATAAATGTTCTTCTTTCGAAGCGAATGCAGAGGGAAAACCCCGATAAAATGGTCTCGAACAAACAGAGAAATTAATGATAGTTCGAGGAAAATACCCAAAACACCTAGAATATAGTAGGCGGGAGAACGCGATGGCCAGCGGCATCGTCCGTCACGATCTCTACGTGCGGGGAGTGGCCCGGCTGGGGATTGAACTCGGTTCGTCTTGGTGGGAGGCGAGCAGTTCACAAACACAACCTGCGGACCCTCAAAGTAGCACAAGTGGCATCGGGCCTCGCACTAAGTAGGACTAATTAGTTTGTTAAAATTTAGCTGTGTCTATTTATTTGGTTGTACGTCCAGACCTACTATTTTCATGCAAAAATTGCTCGTGGTGTGTGTTCACGACCGACAGTTCTTTGGAATCGTCATGTTTCCCAAACGTATAAACTGCCATTCGCGTCTGTCATTCGTGTTTGCCGATTATAGTAATTAACCTTCATTTTTCTTAAATAAAAAGGCTCGAAATAAGCTAAGGAGCATTTTGGGTCAACAAGAGAATTAACAGTTTCACTCTTGAGTACTAAACATGAAACTTTGTGTGAAATAGACATTTCAGATATTAAAAAAAAAAATTTCTTATTCTAAATTTAGGAGACGTAAACTTGACATTGTAGTTTTTTTTAAGCTAATAACGATGTATAAAATTACTTTTGCAGAAATGTTGGTAACAAAGAACATTTACATTGCTCGTACCTCTAGCAGATGAAGACGATCGAATTTGATGTAATTTAGGCGAACGTAAATTTTAATTTTTTAAGTTTATTTTTTACTTTAACGATTGAAGTAATTTTTGTCATGTGAAGTACGTTCCTCGCGATTGCTTTATCCGGAACTGTTTAGTTCATGGTTCTACAGGGTGTGTCGAACAAACGAAGCTCCTATGACTCACGTAAAACTTACATGCCAATTTGCGACGTCTACTCTGTTATCTTACTGCGGCACTAAATAATACGGCCTCTGGTAGCTACTCTTGGAAGTTCTTTGTGGGACCGAGACATGGCACCGCCTTACATCTCGCCAGCATTCGTCCTTGAAATACCCGCCGGCATTCTGCGGTTTTCCGGCCACTCGTGGGCTTGTGTCCCGACTTTCCGCCTTCCTTTCCTCGGGCCACTTCTTCACACTCGGCTCGCTCTCGAGCGAGCAAGGGGGCCGCGGTGGTGTAGTGGCTAGACTACTCGCCTCCCACCTAGGCGAACCTCGTTCGATTCCCCGGAGGGGGCCGCTCCCGGATTTTCGCACGTGGGAGTCTTGCAGGACGATGCCGCTGGTCGGCAGGTTTTCTCGGGGATCTCCCGTTTCCCCCCGCCCATACATTCCGGCTGTTCCGTGCACACCTAGCTTCACAGTCACAGGCTCTCAAGACCTCGCTGTTAAGAGCAGTCCCCCATCTCTTCAATCACTCACTATATTCTGTTCGCGGTTTCATCACTCTTTTTGAATTAAACCATTAGAAAAATTACACCATGTGTGATGCGCTTCAAGGTTTTGCTGTCCCACAATCGTTTAATACTTGTGTTATCATTAAAGTACCTAATTTCTTTAAAAATCGAACTTTTATGTATCTTCAGTCTATAAATTATAATATATCACATTTATAATACATGAAAAACCTGTGAAGAAATCGGTGTGTGGGTATAGTACCTAGCAAGTTGGGGCCCTGTTTCTTGCGAAAAGAATTCAGGACAAGCTATGTTCCGAAACACTTCAGTTCAGAAGCACGTTTGTTATTGAATCATTTGAATTGTTACGCTTCTCATCTGCCTGCCCGCGAACCACGGACGGCCAGCATCGGAGAAACTTCATTCTGATTGGCTTGCTCATGTAACATACTCGCATCACGCAAGGAAAAGCGGCCAATAACTAAATAAAGACTGCAAGTGTGCACAAAGGATATTGAAGTCTAGCCTATTTTAAATGTCTTTGTACTGTTTCACGTGTTTCTGTTTTCACCTCTAATGATATTGCTGTCAATGAGATGTCAATGCCTACCTACCATATAAGTTTTCAAGAACGTTACCAAAATTTATTTTCTCCCATGTAGAGGAAAGTGGACTCATTAGCAGATACCTGAAAAATTCGCGGATTCATTCCGGGACAAGCTAGAATTCGAAACACGTGTGTTAATAAAAGTTCAGTCATTGGTCCACACTGTGTTTGACACCTCCTGGAGAAGGCTGGCCCAATCGCCACCTCCTACTGTGACAGCAGACAACCAATATGCAGTTGATATCGGCATATTTGTACATACGACTGGAGAGTCTAGTCTGTAGGTCATTGAACTCGCGAATTTTTCTGGTCTCTACTCATTAGTTATTAGTAAATTCTTTTTTTTGCAATTTATTTTAACTGCCAAATATTTAAGTCGTTAGAACCTTAAATTCATATTTCTTCAGTAGAAAAATTTGTTTACCTCACTCAAGTTGAACGGACCGTATTTAGAGTGAGTTCGTATCAACCTACGAGTTCTTAAAATTAACTTCTATAAAAAAATTTCCATTTGTGCATAACGTTTTAACTTAAACTGTTTTGGTAATTTTGGCAACGAAGAACACTAAGTCGTTCGGTGTGTTTATTTTTGTTGAAATAAAATGTCGAAATACGGGGGACTAGAAATTTTTTTAAAACATTGGATTAAATGTGAGCGTGATGATAACATATCTATGGCTGTAAAAATTTTAATTTTATATGAATTATATGCGAGCACCATTCACTAGGTGTCATGGTAATTGTGAACAACTGTCGACATTCGACACACGCTAAAAGTCGATCGTGAATATACGTATATATCTAATCAATAAAGACACCTGTTTTGATAATCATTTTTCAACTTGCTGCCCAAATATTGGTTAACGCTTTACCGGCCACATTCCTTACTAACGTCATATAATGGCAGGCTGGTTGCCAGCGGGAAGCGAAGTAACTGGTCTGCAGTTGAAGCATCGGTACGTTTGTAACGGGATTTACAATGCACCGAACAATTATTCAAAACATTTTTTCAAGTAGGTTAGACTTCATTGCCCTGAGTATTATCGAACCCCGGCTTTGTGCTCGTTGGCTGTTGGAATCTAATTAAAAAATTACAACCAGTCAAACATTAAACTTCGTAACAATAAAACACAGTAGAAAACGGAGGATTTTATGATTTTATACAATTATTTATATATATATATATATATATATAATGAAAATTGCAATTATCCTAGTAATATACATGTAAAACCGAAAAATCAAATACACACGTGACATCAGTGCAGCCTCGCAGCGAACATTTTTCGTTGCCAAACTAGGCGCATTGAACTTCCCAACCGGAGTAGAATATACCTTAGGCCCGTGTCACACCGTCGAATTTTCGCCTTCAACTCTATGTGACAAGAAAATCCGAAGACGAAATGCGGTCATCAAATGTTTTCTTCCAAAAAACAAATCTTATCAAGTATTCTTGAATGTATTTTGAAAATGCGTCACACTATGAAATTTTTTTACCAGAAGGATCTATTTTGAATTTTATAAAAATTATTTTCAAAGTGAGATACTGCTANCACACTATGAAATTTTTTTACCAGAAGGATCTATTTTGAATTTTATAAAAATTATTTTCAAAGTGAGATACTGCTATTCATTTCTTTGCAGTCCTTGACAGGGTAAAAGTGAATACATGTTATGATTTGTTTTCACTTATTTAAAAAATTAAAATTTTATTTATCTAATTTGTTTATCTACACAATGAAATAAATGCCTCTGGGTTCTTATTACGATGTGTGATATTAATTTGCAATAGCATTAATGCTCAGACAGCTTCTGTATACTGTAAATTAATCATCTTCATAACCTTATTTAGTTTCCAGCAATTGTTCGCAGTTTTAAAGTTTCGTGGCGTCGGAAACGGCCTTTTTTGTCCAGCACTGTTCTGATTGGCTAAGCCAGTCAAACATCAAATAAATATTTAGAATCGGTCAAATTTTTATATCATTGATGGAAACTGGAGTCNTTGGCTAAGCCAGTCAAACATCAAATAAATATTTAGAATCGGTCAAATTTTTATATCATTGATGGAAACTGGAGTCGTCCAACTTTTCCAGACAAATATGGCGGCGTTTATGACGTTTCGGTGACGTCACGGCTGTCCAAATTTATTTAACCAAACTTATTCGAAGCAATTTGACGGGAAAAAATTCGACAGTATGACAGGGNTCACGGCTGTCCAAATTTATTTAACCAAACTTATTCGAAGCAATTTGACGGGAAAAAATTCGACAGTATGACAGGGGTCTTAGCGAGGATAAGGTTTATTATACTCGGGTTTGGAACAAAACGTGATTTCTTACGGAGTTCGGCACAGGGAAAATTCTCGCCGCTAGGAGCGCAGTGTTCGAAAAGGCAACTTGTAATTAAAAATTTCAGCTACGTCGATAATAGAAGAGAAAGAACTTAATAAGGTACGATGATACATTAAATTTGATTTATGATTCCTACAAATGTCCAGTTGTTTTAACGTAGAAAGTAGAGACAATCTGGTACATTGCCGATACTAGCGCTTACCTAGTGGCGAAAAAATATTGTTGTCAAACTTTTAATATTGTTTTTGCCAACGTGCAGTAGAAAGCAACAATTCTTTTTAAATCAAATTTAAAGTTAGCGCAAAACCCAGATATAAATATTGTAATTAAAGAAAATAAATAATAATAATGTAGATAATTCACTATTAATATATAGTGGATTAAATCGAATTAATAAATATACAACTATAAAAATCACTAATTATTAAATAATAAATTAAAAGAAATCTATAACTAACTGTTAAACCAGTAGAAAAATAATATATAAAATAAGCAAATAGATTTACATATCCTATGGAATAGACTTCCAAAATGAGTAACCTTAGATAGGTTGGGCGGTGGTGTGTCGGTGCAAGCAGTTGGCAGCGCTGCAGTCGAGGAGTGGCCTTGAAGACGTGCAGCGAGCCTCGTTGCAGGCCTGCAGAGTGGAGTGGCGTGACTCAACTTGGAGCCTTGGGGCTAACATCCCCCCCCCCATCTCAGCAAAACCACGTCGTGCCTCGGAGGTGGTCCAGCCGAAACTGCCTTCTTCGTCGGCACGACGCACCATCTGCTTGCAAACTTCCCTTTGCAACGTCTGTCCGACATCAACTGACCGTTCTANTCTTCGTCGGCACGACGCACCATCTGCTTGCAAACTTCCCTTTGCAACGTCTGTCCGACATCAACTGACCGTTCTAGACACCCTTCTATTAAACATCCAAGATGCGAGAATAATAACAAATCATTAAAAAATTTTATTCATAAAAGCACTATATATAAATAATTTCATTCTAAAAAAAAATTGAACAAGTGAAGAGATTTGGGTGGTTCTCAACATCCATGTCTTGAGAGCCGATGAGGGTGAACCGAGTTGAGTATGGAGCAGCGCCGGAATGAAGGGGNGGTTCTCAACATCCATGTCTTGAGAGCCGATGAGGGTGAACCGAGTTGAGTATGGAGCAGCGCCGGAATGAAGGGGCGGGGGAATCGGGAGATCCCCGAGAAAACCCGCCTGACAGCGGCATCCTTTTGAGTGCGGACGAATGCCGTGCATAGGCTCTTTGGTGTAATTTTGTCATACTTAGTTAAGCTGTATCTGCATGAGTAATATCCTGGAAATAGAACTTTGGCAGGTTTTCAGATATTTGTAAGTAACTATTAATGAACTATAGTCAGAATTCTGTACATGAGTAACACATTCACACGCCCAACAACTACAAAGTGTCACTTGGATAGCGCAATGATAAAGTCATCAGACCCACGGCAAAGTTAATTTATATTTAGCGGAAGAATTCAATGAAGTCAGAGCAGTAGACCCTTAGCAGGGATTTCAAATGCGCTCAATTTACTGCGAACTCTCGATATTTGCCAATAAAATCATATAAAGTAATACAGCATACTGTTGTTGCTGTTACTATATACGTTAACAATACTCATTTTGTGCCAACAACCAATCTGATTGCTGTTCCCATATTAACAACCGAGATGGGGCGCGGGTGCAGAAATTTCGTTACTACATCCAGATGTACTTTCTCGGCGTGGGAGACATATTTCGTTGCTGTGACTGTATCCCGGAGTCTCGTGAACAAGCTTCTGCCAGTGACATGAAGCACAAACGCATTTCTATTGATCCCCGAGGTATAGCAGATAATAGTACATTCCCGTACAAAATGATTTATTACAACGCCTACGGCGGTATTCAAGTCAACAGTAACTACCACTAGCATAACATTTCTAACAAAATTGCATATTATTTTATTTGTTACATCTTCACGTAAATAAATTAGCTGTACATAAATGAGCCACGTTTTTCTAATAAGTGAACACGGTCCGTCAAGCATTGTCATTATTTGTAAGTGGTCTTATTGGTAAACTAATTTAATAGCCCTCACTTGAACCCTTAATACATCCTGGATGTTGTCCACAGCTATATATATATATACTACACCAGTCACTGATACAAACTAAATGGAGGTAGATTAGAGAGTAAAAAAATTATGCATATGACCAAATAATTAATTAAAGGTTTTGAAGGTGCGGCAATTCTCCAAGGAGGTGATGGGAATGCAGAAGCAAAGAAAACTAAACTGATACAAGTGACGGCCTGCAACCAGGTGAAGTGAAATTACTTTGTCCCAAGAGCAAGCCTAAGGCCGAATAAAATCTATAGGAGAGTAGAGGAAAAGAGGGCAAGATATCTTCTTTACCACAGCATTACCCAGGCAGGACACAGATGCGGGAGGGGCAAGCAGCATGAGTGGCCTTCGGCTGGCCACGTATACAAAGACGTCCTCGACCACAACTGCGGTCCCGGCACCAGACAACCCTGCTCAAGGCGTGATGTATGCATCCATTATCAACGTAATAAACCTGCTTGCCTTCAGAGCATCCCATGCTTGACTGCTAGCATGCATGCTGGAGGCTCCACACAACTGTAAAGGGCTAAGGCTAGCGTGACGGCATTTCAGGACAGCCAGGGGAAAAAAAATTAATGTGGTAGATTGTATTTACTCCGCCTGCCCGTGCGTCTGGAAGAAACTAGAAGAGACGATGGTTTGGTTAACTGTATGCGTGTATGAAGCTACTATCGCATTTCACTTGCTCAATTAGGAATATGACACGCTAGAGCAGAACTTTTGTGATGCAAATAACTCAGCTGAGTCTAAAGCTTAATTGATCATCCAATAAATATAGGATAAACTAGCTAGTGTGCCGTCGAAAATACGTTGGCGCAATTTTTTTTCTCTCTATTTGCCAGTGTGTCTGTCCGTTATAAATTACTAGAGACCTGAAAAATTCGCGGTCTCGTTTTGGGACAAGCTAGAATTGAAACACTTTTATCTTAGCGTAAATTCTGCATTTGGCCCACGACCTATTTGACTCCTCCTCGAGGGACTGTGAGCCAATAGTAAACCGGCAATGAAATGCAGTCCCAATCACGACCTCTCACTGTGAAAGCAGGCAGCCAATGAGCAGTCGATATCTTCTTGAGTGTGCAATCAAATTTGGAGTCTAGCCTAAAGGTCAATGAACTCGCGAATTTTTCCGGTCTCTATAAATTACACATCGTTGAACTTCGCAAATTCCTTCGACGGCATGTTAGACTGCAAGAACGAATACTCGTGTTTTCATTTCAAAACCGAAAATAAGATACTTTTACGTCGAAGCAAGTATACAACGCTTGTGATACAAGACACATTTAGGAAACAGCCGAACACGTCAAACACGGGGCGATTTTTCCAAAGCTTCGATTTAGAAAGTATCGAGATACTGCGAAACGATTATACACGTTTCGTCCGAACTGTGCGCACGACCTACAGAGTTGCTGCGTCGATAATCAAGAGTGAGGTGCGGCAAGGTAGAAGAAGGTCTTGTGTTTCGTACATTTCCCGGGTTTTCACTTGAGTTCGCCGAGCAGTACCTATGAAGTGCGTGTTCTGCGTCCGTACCCATGCACTTAATACTAGGTAGACCGGTTTCTCGCCTTGAACGCGTGATGCTACCCAAAATGGCCTACCCCAGGACCACACAACTGTTAAAGTCCCATAGTCAACAGTGATGAACGTTAGTTTATATCTTAATTTCCGAAGGACGAAACCGAGCGGGGCGGCGAAGGGGAAGCTCACTGGCCTCGCGTTCGGGAGGACGCGGGTTCGATTCCCGGCCCGTCCATCTTGATTTCAGTTTTCCAATCCCTCTGCCCTGAGCAACTTGCTCAGTCTCTAATGACCTCGCTGNCGGCCCGTCCATCTTGATTTCAGTTTTCCAATCCCTCTGCCCTGAGCAACTTGCTCAGTCTCTAATGACCTCGCTTTTGACAACACGTCAAGCCCTGCCTACCTACCTATCAAAAGACAAGAACTTGTATGTGAACAAAATAATTTTACCGATTTGAATTTAATCCAATTGCATTGAAAATTTGATGGAAGCATCCCAAATAACTTGTTTACTTAACAGTATTCTAAGCTCAAATCCCATCATATGATTATGCACTAAGAGTATTTTCTGTACGGTGTTGATCTTTCATGNAACAGTATTCTAAGCTCAAATCCCATCATATGATTATGCACTAAGAGTATTTTCTGTACGGTGTTGATCTTTCATGATTGAATATTGGAGTGTACGTGAAGGTTGTAAAGTTTACTGAATAACAAAAAATAAAAAATAAAAAAATAAGCGGTAAGGATAATTTTGGGAAATACGAAAAATATTGTCTGTAAATAAAGTCAGTATTCGTCAAGGTAAAATGAACGAAAAATATTTTTTAATTGAATATATTGGCCACGAGTATTACTTTTGTCTCTACAAATTTCAACAAGCGTATGCTGTTTATGGATGTCAACTTCAAAAAATTACAAGACAAAAAAAGAACTAGCGACAATAGTTGAGCAATTGTAAAATGTATGACAGTCACGTTGGCAGAAGAGCTTGCCAGGAGTGTCGCGGTAAAGTAGATACTGCTCACCTCGGGTGCGCACTCACCCCTCCCTGTAAGGAAGGAACGTGCCTCGTGCTCACTATGGTCGGACAGCAGAATTAGCGACGTGTTGCGGTTGGCTCGCTGGCTCGGCCCTACGTCTCCTCGGTGAATAAATGCATGCTAATGGCGAGTAGCGGTCTGTAATAGAGNCGGCCCGTCCATCTTGATTTCAGTTTTCCAATCCCTCTGCCCTGAGCAACTTGCTCAGTCTCTAATGACCTCGCTGTTGACAACACGTCAAGCCCTGCCTACCTACCTATCAAAAGACAAGAACTTGTATGTGAACAAAATAATTTTACCGATTTGAATTTAATCCAATTGCATTGAAAATTTGATGGAAGCATCGCAAATAACTTGTTTGCTAAACAGTATTCTAAGCTCAAATCCCATCATATGATTATGCACTAAGAGTATTTTCTGTACGGTGTTGATCTTTCATGATTGAATATTGGAGTGTACGTGAAGGTTGTAAAGTTTACTGAATAACAAAAAA
>NQII01000866.1:113887-129638 GCA_002778355.1 Clitarchus hookeri
ATGGACAGGCTGGGAATCAGCCTGCAATTTGGCTGCAGTTAGCCGTCGTCGGCCGGGGGCTAATGCAGTTAGTCGTCGGCCGGCGCGCGCATCGCTTTAGCTACTCCATTCTCGACGGGAGAGTCGCATCCGGGCGGCGTTGCAAAACGTCATTCCGAGAGCAGAGCAAAGCAACAGAGAGTAACAGCTGAGGAAATCGAGAGTAAACGTTGTTTCGGAACGAGCATGGTGTGAAAAGCAGGCTGCATTTTCAAACATGTGAACTCCGAAACATGTTGGGGCCGCGGTGGTGTAGTGGTTAGACTACTTGCTTCCCACCTAGGTGAACCGGGTGTGATTTCCGAAGGGATCGCTCCCTCATTTTCGCATGTGGGAATCGTGCCGGACGATGTCGCTGGTCGGCGGGTTTTCTAGGGAATCTCCCGTTTCCCCCACCCTTTCATTCAGGCACTGCTCCATACTCACAACACTTCAGCCTCATCGGCTCTTCTCAAGACCTCGATGTTAAGAGCTACCCAAATCTCTTCACTCACTTTTCACTCCATCACTTTCGCCAAAATTCTTTCTTTTCCAAAAACTAGTTACATAAATAGACAGCTTTACCTACCATAATTTAATCGTAAACATTACTTCTAAAAATATCAACTTTAAATAAAAATTCTAATTTTATCGCTTGCCATTTGTAATTTTCCCGTGTGTATCTGTACCATAATTTCCTTTTTTCCTTTCAGTTTTATTTAATTGTATTAAACTTTCCGCCATTTTAGTTTACCCTTCGTTATTCGCTGAAACAGTGAGTGTAAAAGTTTTACTTTGGTAAGATGTTCACAGAATTTACTCTGCAGTTTTGCGACTCTCCCATGAGCGAGTAAAACCATTACTCAAAGTATTTTGGGACAGCCTCAGAGTAACGATTTGCAACGCCGCCCCTTGGGTTGATTGCGGCCCATGAAGCTATGCAGCCGGGAATCCCAGACAGAGGAACTACACGCAAAGCACGCAAGGGAAAGATCTCGCTACCATATTCCCTTCAAAACTCCGGAATTTCGTATGGCCATAGGCAGCATGCGAATCAATTGTGGAGATGTCAGGGAACTCCCCGTCTCATAGGGCGGAGAGAGTGTAGATGTCAGGGAACTCCCCGTCTCATAGGGTAGAGAGAGTGGAGATGTCAGGGAACTCCCCGTCTCATGGGGTGGAGAGAGTGGAGATGTCAGGGAACTCCCCGTCTCATGGGGTAGAGAGAGTGGAGATGTCAGGGAACTCCCCGTCTCATGGGGTGGAGAGAGTGGAGATGTCAGGGAACTCCCCGTCTCATGGGGTGGAGAGAGTGGAGATGCCAGGGAACTCTCCGTCTCATAGGGTGGAGAGAGTGGAGATGTCAGTGAACTCCCCGTATCATGGGGTAGAGAGAGTGGAGATGTCAGAGAACTCCCCATCTCATAGGAAGGAGAGAGTGGAGATGTCAGGGAACTCCCCGTCTCATGGGGTAGAGAGAGAGTGGAGATGTCAGGGAATTCCCCGTCTCATAGGTTGGATAGAGTGGAGAGATTTGGGCGGCTCTTAACATCGAGGTCTTGAGAGCTGATGAGTGTGAAGTGAGGTGAGAATTGAGCAGCGCTGGAATGCAATGGCGGGGGAAACGAAAGATCCCGAGAAAACCCAACGATCAGCGGCATCGTCCAGTACGATTCCCGCATGCGAAAATCCGTGAGCTAAGCCGCCGGGAATCAACCTCGGTTCGCCTAAGTGCGAGGCGGGTAGTCTATCCACCAAACCACTGCTGTCCCTGAAACTAGGCGTACTGGGAAAATTTCCAGAGGGGTTGAAGGGGGGGTGCACTGGTGTTGTGTACATAAGGAAAATGTATTTAAATATATATTTTATCAATTACTTGAAATAAAATTCAAGTTTTAAAATTACAAACTTTTAATGTTATTAATTTGCTGAATGCACCACGCCTCCACACAAGTAAGTGGCAAATGCAGAAACAAAGGACAAATAATTTCTTCCGCCTGATCGCATGCGGTTCAGTGAGTTAAACCTATTCCGACAAAGTGTACACTATTAATTGTGTGCATTACGCACATGTAAGAAATTTTTAGCCTTTGATGTACACTGCTAAGATCACTCGTCAGAGATCTTACCTGTGGGTAAACTACTCGCAAACCGTCCTACTGGCCTAGATTATGATAGGTTAATTTTATCATAGCCTAACACAAAGCCTGCAGATAATTGATTGTGACAACGAAACAAGTGTTAGTCTACTAAAGTACTACAGGCATCGAACATTTTCTCATTTGCAACACTCGAAACCGTAAATTAAGGTGGGTCTGAAAGGTTTTTAATGTGTCAATGTTTTAATCCCGTTGTAACGGGTAAGTTTAAATTTCTGTATTTACTATGCTTCGTTTTTGTTTCTTTGGTGACCGGTGCGTGAAACAGGCTTGATTTGAAAGTAGAATTTTTTTAATAAGTTTACGTGTTGCCAAGTTCTGGAAACGTGCTGATTAAAAACAGAACAATGTGTTTGAAGTGTTAGAAAAATGTCTACAGTCAAAAAGCTATCCTTGCCCACAGTACCAGTCGCCTAAGCCCGGCGCCTGATCTCAAGTCGGTATCACCATCAGTCTTTCGATCAACTTCTAGACAACGGTGCCTGTTCTCAAGTCGATATCCCCATCAGTCCTTCGATCAACTTCTAGACCAATCTGAGGGTAGAGAAGTATCAAATAAAGATTATTAAAACTGGCGCGTACTGAGTTGAAAAAAAATCTATTTTACACAAATTCAAAAATGGTCATACAAAATTGCTTGACATTAGCTGTTTAGCACAATTTAGAGAAACATATTAATATCTCTTAAATTTTCGTATAATATATTTTGAAAATAGACTATAACTTCACAATATCCATAACACGAAAAACAAAATTATTTTATAAAAAAAAAAAAGGGTTTATTTTTTTTTTACTTGTTTACATGAGCATTTAAAAATGAAATTTATTAACGTTGACCTTCCATAAAAAGCTACTTTTTAAGAAACACGTTTTTATATCTTATTACCTACTAATGTAGCCACCGGTGCCGCCATATTAAGGTGTGCAAACAAAATTATATTTCGTACACATAAGTTTTTATTTTTCAGTTAAGGAACAGTTGTTTCCAGAAATGTAAGTAAATAGTAAGTAAACTTAGTTACTAATTAATGTGCATAAGGTATGTGTTTCAACGTGTTATTGTAATAAGCTACTAATGTATCAGTGTTTTTAAATTCAATTTTAAGGTTTAGCCTTTTCATTATTACAATTATTTACAGTTTTCGGTGTTGTAAACAGGCATTTTGTGACGCGTTCTGCATTCGAGCTGGCACGAAAACATGCTTTGCTATCACAACCAATCAGCCATAGGCTTGGTGGTCGGCGATAGTGATATGAATGAGTTCTAACTATGGCCAGTGACTTTTCTCGTACAAATCGGAGCACACAGTAGACTTCAATACCATATATACACACCTCAGCTGTTGTTATACCTCCATTGGCTGCTGGTGCCGTGTCCGTCTTTGACCAAGCCACTCAGGACTAAGTAACTCCGACACTGAACCTTCGTGATTCGTGCGCAAACGGTTAACACGGACCAGAACATGTTTTAACCAATCAAAGAAGCTGGACGACCCTACAGTGCTTTGGACTGTATCTTGTCTCGAAATATTTTCGCGATATATCACTGTCCCTAGTTATAACGTAGACCAGTAGCACCGTTTACAAATCAGTTATCCACAGGAAAGAGAATTGCGCACTGAGCCTCGGGGTGCACAGTACTCGTCAAATTTAACCTTCGTGTGAAATATGTAGACAATTGTCTACAATGAGAATCAAATTGTTGGTGAACGTCTAACTTTTCATGGACTAACAGTGTTCTGCTGTGGTTTCATCACTTCATTTCACCGGAAAGCACAGCTGGATTATTAGCGTAGAAAAAAAACTCATCGCGTTAATTTATTTTTCCAAGTCAGAAACTTGTGTAAATCCGGGTTCGCATAGGTAGGGCCAGTGATATTTCGCGAAAAGATTTCGAGGCAAGATACAGTCCAAAGCACTGTAGGGTCGTCCAGCTTCTTTGATTGGCTAAAAAAATGTTCTGGTCCGTGTTAACAGTTTGTGCACGAATCACGAAGGTTCAGTGTCGGAGTTACTTAGTCCTGAGTGGCTTGGTCGAAGACGGACACGGCGCCAGCAGCCAATGGAGGTATAACAACAGCTGAGGTGTGTATATAGTATTGAAGTCTACTGTGTGCTCCGATTTTTACGCGAAAGTCATTGGCCCTACGTATAGGCATAAACGAATGAATTGCCTAATGATGCCTTAATGTGTACAGGTAGGGCCATAGATGTGCTCAAATGCGACGCATCCGTAATGACCCACACAATGGCTGAACGGGTCTAAACCAGAGGGTTTAGCGTAACACTTAGAAGTTCTAAATTTTTCAAGGTCACGCCTTCCCCTTGTTCCCCTTCCATAACACCCCCCCCCCCNTTGTGATAGGACGTGAGACTCGACTGCTGAATATCACATAACGAATCAGCGAATAGGAACTTTCACATCAAAGGGATTGCAATGCCAATACGCTGCCTCAAGTGGACTTATTTTGTAACCTGAAAGCAGATTTCGGTGGACGAGGGAACAAGGGGGGAGGTGGTTTATGTTTGTTAGTGGATGGCAAAATGTAATTCATAAAATAAGTCTTCTTGCAAGTATTCAAAAACGTATGTTCCATAAATTTCCCACGGGAGAAATCTCCGGACTCTTGCATTTATTTATCTTTTTCCATCTCTCGGGAGGTAAAATCCGAGTTCACGTTCTCTAACTCCTCGAATCGAAACAACCTCGCCCATTCTTTTATCCAACTCTTTCATTCTGTTATTTTTTGTTATTAAGAGAGCGCACAGATATACGCCTTCTGGGACAGCAAGTGTGCGTGACGTTTTCTATGCAGCTTAACATTATTAATTAGGAAAACATACATAACAAGAGACGCGCGATTGTTGCGGAATGAGTTACTGTGTATTTATATTTGAAAACTATCTTAGCATATTGAGCGCTGTCGACGCAACATTACGTTGAATTAAATTCAAGTGAGTTATATGTAGAGACCTGAAAAATTCGCGGATTCATTTCGGGACAAGCTAGAATTAAAAAACATGTATCTTAGCGCTACTCTTGCAATTGCCTCACGATATATTTGACACCTCCTACAGGACTGTGAGCCAGTAATAAACAGGCAACAAAATGCAGTCCCAATCACGACCTTTCACTGGGAAAGCAGGCAGCCAATGAGCAGTTGTTATCACCTCGAGTGTGCAAACAAATATGTAGCCTAGCCTAAAGATCAATGAACTCGCGAATTTTTCGGGTCTCTAGTTATATGGCGTTTGCGTAACAGTTTGATATCCGCATTCTTTGGAGACACGGGCGAAGAAATAATATTTCGCCACAAGTTTTCATATCGTTCTCTGCAACGTACATTACGTCAGTATCACTCTAGCAAAGTGTAAATAACTCAAATTAACGGTATCGAGTGTATGTTATTCAACGTAGGAGAGAACATTTGAGTGCGACACTTTCAACTCGTCATTCTATTGGCAGAGAGTCGCCAAGTAATGAACTTTGTTTAGTATAGTAAGTGTGTCCGGGGTTATGTGAACCAATAGGATGGTTGTAAACGGGAACAAATATACCAACATAACTGACTTTCGTGCTGTCGGGAATATTGGCGAATCACTACAAGAGTGCCTTAAGTGTCAGTAAAGCTATACTTTACCATAAGAGTTGGCTCAGATCTTCTTTCACGAATAGAAGGTTTCAACTGCAACGCGTCTAGGTGCCTGCCCGTCAGTCACAGTCGTTTAGTAACAGAGTAACTTAATACTGATTGGCCCAGTCGAAATACCAAAATTACTTCTCACAAAGGGGCCCCGGTGGCTCAGTGGTTAGACTGTTCGCCGCCCAACAAGGCGAACCAGGTTCAATCCCCGGCCAGGGCGCTCCCGGATTTCCGCAAGTGGGAACCGTCCCGGAAGATGCCGCTGGTCGGAGGGTTTTCTCGGGGATCTCCCGTTTCCTTCGCCCTTGCATTCCGGCGCTGCTCCATACTCACCTCTCTTCACCTTCTTCCGCCCAAACTTATCCAGTCCACAAAGCGAACAGACCGCAAACGCCATCGGAATGTCTTCACTTGCTAAGGGTGTGCCACCATGCTTAATTTCACGTGAAAGAAGGACTCGCGCAGAACGCGTTGGGTATGCATGATTAAAATCATTAGGTTTTTCCAATTAGATTCTGTTCGGCCAGCATGGCGGATTTCAAAAACGCAAGTTCCATGTGTTACCCTGCGATACAAAAGAGCCGATTTAGCTTTTTATTTGTGAGAAATTAACGTACAGTAGAAAGAAGTGCTTCTGGTATAACCTTTTAATAGGTATCGGCCACCAGGAGGGGAGGTTTGGTGAGGCCAGCGCCGGTTCCACCGGGAACTTGTCTTCACTTGCCAGCGATATGTCGGAACGCCGCCGTTGGCCAATCAGCGTCCGGTTACTTACTCTCCAACCGGCAGCACAGCCAATGGGGTGTCATTCGCTGCACACAGTTGCCAATCAGACATGGTCCGTTCCACAGCTCTTCGCAGCCAATCCGTGAATAGTTACGCTATAATCAAATCTGCATTTTAAGTGTTCAGTTTCGCCTGCTCTGCAGTGATGGTTAGGGCCATCCATTTTTCGCTAAAATATATGTATGCTTATGCTATACTTCAATATTCTAAGTCCACAAACACAACTTCCTTCGGTTAATGGCCGCGATTACACGTGAGAAAACATGTTCTCATTTGACTGGGACAATCAGAATAATCTACTCCCATACTGAACATCCATGATTCGTGGGCAGACACTTGAGGTACGTGACATTAAATGTCATCCAATGACGAAAGCGCGTATGAACTAAAGTGTTTTGGAGTACATCTCGTCTTGGAAATCTTTTTGTGAAAAACACGCGGTCCCAGTGACGGTTACTCGCTAGGGCCAGTGACTTTTCGAGTAAAAATCTAAGCACACAGTAGACTTCAATACTATATACACACCTCAGCTGTTGTTATACCTCCGTTGGCTGCTGGTGCCGTGTCCTTCTTTGACCAATCCACTCAGGATTAAGTAACTCCGACAATGAATCTCGTGATTCGTGCGCGATTGGTTAACACGGGCCAGAACATTTTTTTAGCCAATCAAAGAAGCTTGGACTGTATCTTGTCTCGAAATCTTTTCGTGAAATATCACTGCCCCTACCTCTAGTTATGAATAGGGGCAGTGATATTTCGCGAAAAGATGTAGCGACATGATACACTTCAAAGCACTGTAGTGTCATCCAGCTTCTTTGATTGGTTAAAAAATGTTCTAGCCCGTGTTAATAGTTTGCGCACGAATCACGAAGGTTCGGTGTCGGTGTTACTTAGTCCTGAGTGGCTTGGTCAAAGACGGACACGGCACCAGCAGCCAATGGAGGTATAACAACAGCTGAGGTGTGCATATAGTATTGAAGTCTACTGTGTGCTCCGATTTTTACGCGAAAAGTCACTGGCCCTACTTATTATAAGGGTTATTGTCCAGGTACTCCCGATCACGTAATAGGTACGTATACAGAAACTAAATGGCGCGGCAGTTCCGTGGCTGTAACCAAACTCGTTCTCATTGGCCGCGCGAAGATGTGAAAACGGGGCCTACGGCCTAATTGGTCATTGCAATAATATGTGCCGACACTATCATCTCTCCGCTCGGCCGCTAGTGACGTTCAGTTCAGTGAGTAACGAACACTATCATAAAGAGGACTTTACGTAGTCCTGGACTCGTGGCGTTGGCTGCGGTCGATCTGGGGAGCCAGTTCCGGCAAACACCGATGACGCATAAGTGCCCCATCACGACACGTGCTCGTCGTCCTCAACGGCGCCGTAGCCATGCAAATAGAGCGTCTCGAACTTCGACCATCCGCCGGCGCCCGCTCCGTCGTCCCAGAATAGCCGTCGTTACAGAGGAGAAACTGCCACGGAACCACGCCCACGTCGTTCCAGTAAAACGCAATGGAGGCCGGTGCTTGGTTTTCAAAACGCCCTTTGTAGTTGAGAACCACGTCTGAGCCTTGCACAAGCACCGCCACTTTCAGAAATTCTTTGTCTCTGAAAACAAACCTCGCGCCGATATACAGGAGGATTCTAAAATCATGGGACAAACATTGAGGGGTGGCAGAGCTCACTAGAACAAGCAATTATTGTATAGGAATATATGGGCGGAAGTGAAGCGTTGAGGGACAAACACAAAAACATCACACATCAACGGAAACATAAAATGTTCATTAGCAGCATACTTAACGAGTGATTCCGTTCAGAAAATGTTAAAACAATTGCTGGAAATGCATCCACCAACAGTCACGCATGCTTGGCGACCTCTACATATGGCGTGATTGGCTGACAATGGTGGCGTGCGTGAAATACCCGGCGTATTTGAATCTGTTCGCCAATCACTTCACCGACGTTATCAAGCTTGCATTACTGTCGGTGGTAGCAATTTTGAGCAATTATTATAAACATTGCTGTAAAAAGGCATTTAGCGACGACGTTGTAAATAAACAATGTGTTGCATTTCAACGTGTTATTTTTGTGTTTGTGCCTCAACGCGTCACTCCCGCCCATATATTCCTATACAATAATTGTTTGTTTTAGTGAGCTCTACCACCCCTCAATGTTTGTCCCATGATTTTAGAATCACTCTGTATATTCATTGTTCCAGTGGTGTTTAACAGTATCTTGCAGAGGAAGTGCATCCCACAATAACACATCTACTGACTGAAAAATTTATGTTCCGTTGCAACCACTCGTAACGACATGATTGACTATAAAGTGTTTTTCACAGCAAAGAACATTTGTTTGGAGTGAAATCAACTCGTCATCCCAGTGGGTGATGACAAGCCAATTATGAAAGATGCGGTGTACAGTATGCGTGTCCGGTGTGTCGTGGACCAATAGAAAGGTGCATAGAGAGCATATGGAGACGAACAGAACTGGTGTTTCTGATGTCTTGGATATATGCGACTTACTTTAAACTTGTTTTGAATGGCAGTTAACGTGTGCAGACCTTAAAGCGTTTGCCCATTTGGAACCCATGGTTCACAATATTTATACACACTGAAAAATCTGTAAAATATTCAGAGCTACATATTTCCGATAACACTCTAGTTAGTTTTTTTAATAATTAGATGACAAAGTTTTAGACTTGGCTAAGGTCTTTACAGACCAATAACAAACGCTCTACTTTAGAATACTGCCAGAATCCTCATGTAGCCCTTTGCGATCAGACCGTAACTCCAAACACGCATGGCGGACAGTAACGAAAGAAACCTGACGTGCAAACACCGAATCCTAGCAAACGACCAACTTTTCCCGGCGACAATCCATCGCCTCTAACAACTATGCACGTAACGCAAAGGGGGATTATATTGCTCGGAGTTATGCACGCAGAGACTCAACACACAATGTTCTTTCCTGTGGGCAACTGATTCGTAAACCCCGTTACTGTTCTGGATCGTGATTGGTTATTGTTTCTATAAGCGGACACGAATCCTACAGCTCATTGGTGGACACTGGAAAAGTTCGCGAATTCTTTTCAGGACAAAGGTACACTTCAAACACGTGTACACCTCAGTTATGTTTGCAATTGGAGCACAGTTTGTTAGACACGCCCAGGTGAACTCTGACCCAATAACCTACCTACAAGAGAGCAAGCACCGAATCCCGTGCCACGTGGCATTAGGTAGAACTGGCTACACCTTGCGGCATGTTACGAACTAAGCTTTTCGGCTAGCTCGTACTTGAAAGTATTTAGGGACGTAGCTCAATAATGACTCATGATTCGGTAGAGCACAACAGTATCTGATGAAGTTTTATTACATGAAGATTATACAGTTGCTATTTAAAGGACTATTGATCGGGGGAGCTTTAAATTGAATACAAAGATTATTATTTAATTATACTATGATTCACGCCATTCTAATTAAACCTAACTGGAAAGTCATCACCTTGTTGCAGCCGGAGGCTGATTCTGCGAGACGGTTAACGACGGCCGGACACACCCATCTTCCTGGTCTGCTTCGCTGGTCGGGTCGCCCAAAGGACTAAAGACGAAAGACGCTTGTTCCGGGTATTACGCCGGCCTATATCAAGCACGTGGTTCTGCGACCCCGCTCAGTGAGGGGATTTCTGCAACTGTCTTCTTTCGCAAGGATCGACGACCAAATGGTGGCGTTGCAATCCCGCTCGTTTCCAGGTTAACGTTTGAAAGTGTGATCAGGCAAACCGTTTAGCTAAGGCCTGATCACACCATAACAGGCAGCAGCCAATGAACAGAAAGATGAGGCTCTATACACAAAGGACAGCGGTGTCTATCCTACAGGTCGTTCAAAACGCGAAATTCTCCCATCTCTACTAATCGATTGCGATAAAAATAAAACAAGTGCCGCGTTGCCTTAAAGTACAGCGCTCATCAATTACATCTCAACTACAACGCCTGAATCTACAATCCAATCTGATCTGAAAGAATCAACTAAACAGCAACATGCATAAATGAAGACCTGAAAAACTCGCGGTTTCATCTCGGGATGAGCTAGAATTCAAAACGTCGTATGTTTTTACTGCATATGCTATTAGCCCACCGGTTAGTTTAGACCTCATTAACAACCCTGAGCCAATAATAAACCCACAATAAAATGCGGACCCAGTCACCGTCTTCCGCTAATACAACACGCAACCAATTAACATTGACATTTTCGTGATTTTACATAAGACAATGGAGTATAGCATGCATGTCGTTGTACTCGCTAATTTTTCAGGTCTCTATGCATCAATAATTTAATAAGGAGAGAATAACACATGAACAGCCACAGGTACAGAGACGCCAGATTTGTGCAAAAAATCGTTCTGCATAAGCTATACGTAGGGGCCGTGATATTTAGCGAAAAGATTTCGAGACAAGATACAGTCCAAAGCACTGTAGCGTCGTCCAGCTTCTTTGATTGGCTGAAAAATGTTCTGACCCGTGTTAACAGTTTGCGCACGAATCAAGATGGTTCAGTCTCGGAGTTACTTAGTCCTGAGTGGCTTGGTCAAAGACGGACACGGCACCAGCAGCCAATAGAGGTATAACAACAGCTGAGGTGTGTGTATAGTATTGATGTCTACTGTGTGCTCCGATTTTTACGCGAATAGTCACTGGCCCTAGCTATATTTCATAACCCTCATTAACTTTGCAGCTATTTTCCTTAGAGTATTTGACCCGCGTGTCACTCAAGATATTTTATTACTTGACTGGCCAGTCATAATTCAATTACTCCCGTTCCGAAATCTTACCAGCCTAATTCAATTACTCCCATTCTGAAATCTTACCAGCCACAAGGAAGGCTGGGAACTGATACCTTTCTGCGTGCAGTACCGTTCATAAATATTATTCACGTTGACATAATGACTATGGACACCCGGATTTTTGCGAAAAGATTTCAAGACCAGTTGTATTTCAAACTCTTTAGCTCAGATTCGCTTTATTGTATGGACGAAAAGCGCGTTGCGTTTCTTAGGTGTCTGTTCTCGAATCACAGACGAACACACTACACCAGTAAACTAATTTTGATTGGCCAGCTAAGTAAAAAAAAATGTTTCCTCACGAAGATACACGACCGACAGACGAAAGAGAACTGCTGATATACCCGTAGGGTATTGAAGTCTAACATGCGCGGATTTATTTTTTTCCGCGAAATTCGGGTGTCTCTAACGATGATAGAACGGGTTGAGATACAACCAGACAGGGATACATTTCTTTATCTAGCATCCCTTCACGTGAGTTACGCCGTTTATTTGCGCTGAATCCAGTGGATAGGAGAGGTTTAGGCGGCTCTGTACCCGTGCAGTCAGTGTGTCCGCCATCGTGGGCACGTTGCACGTGCATGATACTTATGACCGCTGCTGTACACAACAAGGCACCAGTACCCCCACCCCGTCTACCTCGTGGCTAATCTGATCTGTAGAGTTTTCTACACGTCTTTAATGTGAATGGCTGACGTCAATATCGTCAAGTACTGCAGCATATTGTTCACTGTTTACAAGACAAGCGCTGATCAGAAGTACAGCGCATGCCAAAAATTAACGCGATTGCAATGCTTTAACTCAGAAATTAATGTGCGACCGAATGGGTTAACATCAGGGGTCCTGACAGCCGGCGATGGTAAAGCGACGTGAGTATGGAGCAGTGCCGGAATGCAAGGGCGAAGGGGAAACGGGAGATCCCCGAGAAAACTCCTCTGACCAGCGGCATCGTACGGCACGATCCCCTCGCGTGAAAAACCCGGGAGCGACCACGTTGGTTCGCCTTAGCCGGAGGCTAGCGCTCTGGCCGCTGCGTCACCGCGGCCCCCACGCTGGAGAAACTCGCAGGTGAAACCCGCCTCGGATGTCTCGGCTTGANTCACATCTGCGCTCCTCCATCCCTCCCTCTGTAATTACGGCTTACAGATCCCCCCCCCCGCCCCGTGCAATGCTTCCTGAGTGCGGGTTTTGGAAAACGTCTCGCGTGCTTTCGCAAGTAACTACCGCGCGGGTCCAGTTCACCAGCTATAATAAAGTTAAATAATTTTGTTAAAATTTTATAATATTGTTAAATAATGTTGTTCCAATGTTATGGTAATGTTAAAACATGTTTCGCCGGAAACAGTCTAATGATAGTAGTTGAGTTCATCGAATTGTCATTGGTTGTGCGTAAACTATGCACGTCAGATACACTATGTGCGCTCTTTCGATTGAAATTAGTCTGGCGAGTGTGGTGTTGGCAGTTTTTGAGATAGAGATAATTATTTGCTTAATTTTTGGCACCAAGCAAGTCTTTTAACATTAACGTTCCTGAATTTTCACCCCGGGTGACTTCTTCGATATCTACTCTGAATGACACATGCCACGCCGAATTCCGTGAAAGACGTAGGCCTATATATGCTTAACAAAATGAGGGTTACCTATTTTAAGCATTTTAGATTAATAAGTGGCTAGGAATGTAAAATTCGCAATATGCTCGTAGGTGCTTAATTAACTCCGTAACGACAACCGTAAATTATATTCTTGAACATACGACATAGTAATTCTGGCTCCAGCATGACGAAATCTGTTCATTTATCTGCAGGTGTGCACGAAAATAACCGTGGGGCGGGGGGAGNAAAAACCCGAGGGTTTTCAGAATTGTTGGGAACGAAACAACTCAGCGATCTTTTCCTTATAATTAATGTGCTGTGAACAGAGGCATTTAAACATACTCCAGATAACTAAAATGAAGCAAAGTGGCGGCCACTCTTGCGGCAGTTAGTGGACGTAGGTGTAGGTGGCAGAGGTGAGACGCCCGATTTTGGAGAAAAGATTTCATAACTAGTGGTACGTCAAAACGCTCTTACTTATTTCTATTATTGCGGTTGGATAACTTACTTGTTGCGCGTGTTATGTGACCGTCCGTGAACCATAGATGCTCGTTATGGTGAAATTGAATCGTGACTGGCCAATCACATAGAGAAATGTCTTCTCACAAAGACACGCGGCTAATAGGCAAAAGGCAAACTGCCAGGAGGCCAGCAGGGTGTTGAAATATAGCTGGAGCTGATATCTTTCCTCTAAAATCGGGCGTCTCTAGTAGTTATCACTAGAGACCTGAAAAATTCGCGGATTCATTTCGGGACAAGCTAGAATTGAAACACATGTATCTCGGAGTTACTTCTGCAATTGGCTCACGACATATTCGACACCTCCTCCAGGACTGTGAGCCAATAGCAAACAGGCAACGAAATGCAGTCCCAATCACGACCTCTCACTGCGAAAGCAGGCAGCCAATGAGCAGTTGATATCTCCTTGAGTGTGCAAACAAATATGCGGCCTAGCCTAAAGGTCAATTAAGTCGCGAATTTTTCCGGTCTCTAGTTATCGCCCGCCGACATTCATTCAATCACACGGACTAATTAAGTGCCGCTTTAGTCGCCAGCTTCCACATTCGCTACCAGGTTATGTAGAGGCGAAAACAAGCACACGTGCATTTGCTGTAGGACACCGTCCGACCCAGTGCAATAAGACCGGGCAAAATAACTGCCGCTTCTGTCGTTTGCTTCTAAATTTGCCGCTAAATTGTGCAGGGGCGGGAACGAACGCACAGGCGGTACACGAGTAAAATTGAAAGTTTTTCACTTCGTATTTTTATTTGAACTTCAATTAGTGGAATTAATTTTTTAAAACACTTTTTTGCTTCCTACGCCTCGTCCCGTCCTACTTGGCGCTTTGGGCATTTGCCCAATCCGCCCGTCCGCCCATCCACCCATCCGCCTTGGTCATCGAACAAAGCTGGAAAATACGCTTTTCACAGAACTGTGCAGCAAAAAAAAAGAAACCTGATAACCGTTACGTCCAGTGATTTCTAGTTTAAAAAAAATTTCTCCCACACTGCGTATACGCCCCAGCAGTTTGTATTTTGCAATTTACATNCAGTGATTTCTAGTTTAAAAAAAATTTCTCCCACACTGCGTATACGCCCCAGCAGTTTGTATTTTGCAATTTACACGAGAAAACATTTGCGTATCTGGCCGGGCCAATCGGAACTTGGCAACTTTCCGCTACTAAGCCAAATATATATATATATAATCTATTTGCAGTATCTTCACACGTTTTATTTTCCAAACCATTAAAATCACCCCATGTGCGACACATATGTTTCGTTGATTTATAAATATGACATGCATCGCGCACGTTTTACACTTGTAATAACATAAGAGTATCTTACTGATGGTTTAATTGATGTTTTGTCTAAACATTATGGCAGGATCAGCTGTGTTGGCAGTAGGCTACCAGGCTAGCCGCTCAGCCACCNTTATGGCAGGATCAGCTGTGTTGGCAGTAGGCTACCAGGCTAGCCGCTCAGCCACCGCGGCCCCAGTGGCTTATTGAGAAATCTAGAAAAATGGGAGCCACAAATAAAATATAAAACTTTTACATGTGGAGGTGTTTATTTTAAAGACGTTTTCTTCTCTCTACTTGTTAATCTGGGAAAACGTTGGGCTTCACCTTTACGAGAATTTAGGGTTATTGCTTCCCATCCCTTCCTCATCCACATGAGGGTCGCGGTGGTGTCGTGGCCAGGCTACTCGCATCACACACAGGAGAACCGGGTTCGATTCCCAGAGGGGTCGCTCCCGGATATTCGCACGTGAGAATTATGCCGGACGATGCCGCTGATCGACGGGGTTTTCTCGGGGGTCTCCCGTTTCCCCGCCCTTGCGATCCGGCGCTGCTCCAAACTCACCTCGCTTCGTCGCCCTCGTCGTCTCTCAAGACCTCGATTTTAGGAGCCGCCCAAATCTCTCCACTCTCCAATTACACAGATTTAGAGGTAGTGATATTACGCGAAAAGACGTCGTGGCATGATACATTCCAAAGCACTGTAGGATCGTCCAGCTTCTTTGATTGGCTAAAAAATGTTCTGGACCTTATTAACCGTTTGCGCACAAATCACGAAGGTTCAGTGTCGGAGTTACTTAGTCCTGAGTGGCTTGGTCAAAGACGGACACGGCACCAGCAGCCAATGGAGGTATAACAACAGCTGAGGTGTGTATATAGTATTGAAGTCTACTGTGTTCTCCGATTTTTACG
>NQII01000866.1:145812-185745 GCA_002778355.1 Clitarchus hookeri
CCATTGTCAGCCAATCACGCCATATGTAGAGGTCGCCAAGCATGCGTGACTGTTGGTGGATGCATTTCCAGCAACTGTTTTAACATTTTCTGTACGGAATTACTCGTTAAGTATGCTGCTAATGAACATTTTATGTTTCCGTTAATGTGTTATGTTTTTGTGTTTGTGCATCAACGCTTCACTTCCGCCCATATATTCCTATACAATAATTGTTTGTTTTAGTGAGCTCTACCACCCCTCAATGTTTGTACCATGATTTTAGAATCACTATGTACACTCAACCAGAAGTGACTTGTCCAATTGGCTATATGTACAGAAGAAAAACTTGTTCTTGTGTTTAAGGGTTCTGCCTGCCTTCAGCATTTTCCGCGTTCGACGCCTCGATGCGCGTGACTTCTCAGGGCGACTCTTGATCACTCATCACTTGCATCATCGCCTCTACGCGCAAGGCACTCAAGTGGCGTGCAGTCTTTACGTCGGCGACTCGACCGAGTACGATTTTAAGCGGTAACACCATTTTCTCACGGCACGCTAAAAAAGAAAAGTGCGATGCATGTCTGAAGTCAAATCTCACGTTTATGCATACAAATTTTAACAGGTAAGATTGATTCTGAAAGCACTAGTTTTTTGCCATTTTCACGCTCCGAAAAAAAAAATCCCTGGTGTGGCTGGGTGGAGAGATATCGGCAGCTCTTAACAACGAGGTCTCGAGAGCCAAAGAGGGTGAAATGAGGTGAGGATAGAGAAACTGCGGAATGCAAGGGTGGAGGGGAGTGGAAAGGGAGATCCACGAGAAAGTCCGCCGGCCAGCGGCATCGTCCGGCACGATTCCCACTTGCGAAAATCCGGAGTGAACCGACCGGTTCGCCTTAGTGGGAGTCGAGCAGTCTAACCGCTCAGCCACCGTGGCCCCCAAGACGTCGTAGTTAGAGGGAGAATCACCGGAACTCCCCCACTCTAGGAACAGAATCATAGCTAAAATAAAAAGTGTTTCTAATCTCAAAACAAAACAAGGGAAAAAATATGTACTTATCTTAGACAGCCAAGTAATTGTATACAGTTGATTCAACCAAATATTTTTTTGTCGGGCAGAACTTCTTTGATTTCAAAAATGAAGGTTTGGTCCATTCAAGTCTATACTTTGTTCTGTGAACAAAATAAGTTTTTTTGCATTACAGTTTTCTGAGCAACAAATTATTTTCTCGGCCGTAAACAAACAGGTAGTNTGAACAAAATAAGTTTTTTTGCATTACAGTTTTCTGAGCAACAAATTATTTTCTCGGCCGTAAACAAACAGGTAGTTTGTTGGCTCGAAATCATTTTCTCGGTGCATCTGCTTTATTTTGTCTTGTTCCTTGGTTGCACGTGATTCGACAATCGAAAAGATAATTATTATTTATTGCCAGCCCAGAATTTTAGTGTTTTCTAGAGCTGGTCGAGTAAACTACGCTCTAGCGAAAAAATGTTCACGCAACTTGAAAACATTTAAATTGTACCTGGGCGCTAAAAAAAACTTCGTGAAATACTGTTCGCATAAAACCGAGCGAGGTGGCACAGTGGTTAAACTTCAGACTCTCGTTCGGGATGGCCGGTGTTCGAATCCCTGTCCAGCCATCTTGATTTCTGTTTTCCACGGTTTCCTCCAACTCACTCCAGGCGAATGCCGGGAGGGTTCCTAACTACAGACCATGGCTGATTCCCTCCACGCTCCTCCTTCTCTTTGCAACTTGCTCCGTCTCTAACGACCTCGCTGTCGACGGGGCGTTCATTAAACCAAACTACCTATATGCTCAAATAAGTTTTTCTCTCAAGCACGGTTTGAACGACACACATCAGTAAAAAAAAAAATAAAAAAAAAATAAAAAAAGTGAATTTGTTAGAAGTAAAACAGAAATCACATAATTATATATATATATATATATATACACACGCACGCACGCGCGCGTTATAAGTTGCATACGAGAGAACAATGAAGACTGGTTCAGTACACAGCAGTTCTTGTAAAGTTCAATAAAATTCCATGAATAAATTTATTAAAATTTATGTGCATTTATTTTGGACCCTTTATAACTCATAATGTAAAAAAAAAANAATTCCATGTATAAATTTATTAAAATTTATGTGCATTTATTTTGGACCCTTTATAACTCATAATGTAAAAAAAAAAACTGTTGTTGAAAAGAGCAATACCAGTAATAACTAAGGAACTAGGTGAGATAATAGTTGTTATAATTANAATTCCATGAATAAATTTATTAAAATTTATGTGCATTTATTTTGGACCCTTTATAACTCATAATGTAAAAAAAAACTGTTGTTGAAAAGAGCAATACCAGTAATAACTAAGGAACTAGGTGAGATAATAGTTGTTATAATTANAAAAAAAAACTGTTGTTGAAAAGAGCAATACCAGTAATAACTAAGGAACTAGGTGAGATAATAGTTGTTATAATTAATTTAAAAAAAATATATTCCTAATTTTGAATTAATTATTGTGAGTGTATTAAATATTAATATTTATAAACGTAAGAAAGTACTAAATGTTATAAATTTACCTAACGCCTATGCTCGAGTGCAGCTCCGTATACGTAATATCAACTTTCTTTGCCCATGAATGCTGGATACCCATTTTTCCGTGGTTTCGTAAGTGTTGGGATTTAAAAAAGAAAAACAGAACATGCCATCAGGAGCAAAGTTATTAACTACTTTATTGATGCACGGATGAGTACCGGAATTTTAACATAATAGATACTGTAATTGATATTTATACCAGATCTAAAAGGATGTGTAGATTAAGGGGCATGTCCTGGGTATTGTGGGCAAATCAGACGCTAGTGACTGGAAATGAAATNCTAAAAGGATGTGTAGATTAAGGGGCATGTCCTGGGTATTGTGGGCAAATCAGACGCTAGTGACTGGAAATGAAATGTAACAGCTGTTATATGTGGCTCCGATCCAAGAGTATAGAGTTGTTAAAATTTAGCTTACTGAAGTGGATAATGTAATCTTTGTTAAATTTTTATACGTGGTTCATTCCTGTAAAACTTTTAGTAAGTTCTGTGAGAACGAACACAATATTTTATTGGAAACTTTTGAGTTGTTTCACTTTTGTTTCGATTGTAACGTAGACAACGACTTGCCCAGTTGCGCTCCTTTGTGAGATCTCCCCTCTCAATCCCCCAAAACTACTATTATTCCTGTTTCTCCCTCGCGGTATCCTGCTGGGAGGGTGACACCCCCCTTGGTTTCTGCATCACCGCTTGCAATAACTTGTAGCTGCCGCCTCGCCCTTCGCTGCGCTCCAGACTTAACCTCCTCCGACAGACAATCTCGTTCCGCCGCGGGGATCTGCGGTTATTCATAGCGATTCACCAGACAGGAGGCATGCGGTCCTCCGAGTCCTGCTGGATCAGCGCTGCGACGAGACTTTACAATTTCCGACGCTCGCACTGAGACAGCCTGGTTATGCGAGTGGCCACGCGAGTGAGGACTCTCATGTAGCTCTGTTCGGCAAATCACTTGAGACTGACGGGACGCGGTAACAAATGGGGCTGATTCCATGGTAAGGTCAACCGTCTTCCATGATAGGTGGAAGGCGTTCAGACCCGTGAAACTTGACTGTAGTGACAATAAAGTGGAGGGGCATGTTTTCCTAGAGAGACTCAAGGTAGAAATACCGGACTGTCCATAAGAAATTAGGCTCTGAAAGTTGTCTCCTTTGATACCTTGGGCGGATCTGGTACAGGAGGGGAGGAGGTGCGGAGAGCCGGACATGTTCCGGAAAACATGTTACTCTGAAGTCGTGTGTTAATTACATCATTAGTGGAGACCTGAAAAATTCGCTTCTTCATTTCGGGACAAGCAAGAATTCAAAACCCCGTACGTTTGTATTTGCTAATGCTATTGGCCCACCCGTTAAATTACACCTCCTGGACAACTCCGAGCCTGTAATAAATACACAGTAAAATGCAGACCGAATCACCGTCTTCCGCTAATACAACAAGCAACCAATGAACANCCTTGGGCGGATCTGGTACAGGAGGGGAGGAGGTGCGGAGAGCCGGACATGTTCCGGAAAACATGTTACTCTGAATTCGTGTGTTAATTACATCATTAGTGGAGACCTGAAAAATTCGCTTCTTCATTTCGGGACAAGCAAGAATTCAAAACCCCGTACGTTTGTATTGCTAATGCTATTGGTCCACCCGTTAAATTACACCTCCTGGACAACTCCGAGCCTGTAATAAATACACAGTAAAATGCAGACCGAATCACCGTCTTCCGCTAATACAACAAGCAACCAATGACCAGTGATATCTGCATTATTTTGCATACGAAAATAGAGTATAGCCTTCAGGTCATTGAAGTCGCGAATTTTTCAGGTTTCTAATCATTAGTAATGTTTTACATTTTATGATTCTCTTTTGTGATGGTTTGTTGTGAAGGAAAACATTTAGCTGATTTTGCAAATGGGTTTTAGCTAGTGCAACCTAGCTCAGAGCTTCACAAATATTTTTAATAAAATATGTTTTTAATGTACTTTAGTTGTGTTTTTGTGTAATGTTGTGTAATCAAAATGTGGGTTTTATATTTTTTAAACATTAGTTATGAATTTTAGCTGAAGAGGGGATTCAATTAACTTGCATTCAACACAGTCATCGTCTTGAAACTTGAATGAAAGAGACTTACCTTGATCAGTACTGTAAGCACTTTTGGAAATCCATTTCCCTGTAATAACTATGTAAACACGTTACAATTCGTTCTGGCATGCAAACTACTTGTTGAGTTGGCAGTGATTTACTAACAGTAGTTCATATATTTGACGTTTCATTACTAACATAATACTTTTAATTATGGCTACTGAAGGTATGTTTTTTTTTATCGTTCTCAGTAGAGTTGCCTGGTAACCCCTTAACGTGCACGTTAATTTTTTCGTTCAGTCGCAGCAAAAGAATACGTTTTTGGTGTGAGAAGTACTTACAAATTCCTTACAGCACCTGAAATTTTGGAAATTATGAAAAGCATTTCAGTAGATCATATAACACAAGAAACAACCCGTTATAAAATAGTTGGTGTGTGAGCAACAACCAACGGCATTGGCCAGGGGAAGGCAGTGCTCGCATTGCTGCTGCCTTCTGGACCTGTACAGCACCGACCACGATCTCACCTACTATGCAACATGTCAAACGTGAACGAGTATACTCGGGATTATATGTTAATGTGTTAGTGTCAGACTTACATTCCTAACAATTCCACTCTCGCCATTGGGCGGCGGGTGCATGAAGTTGTCAGAACTGTAGCAATGTTGATTTTGAATACATCGGAAGGAGGGCTTCCAAAATTGCTCAGTCCACCAAGAACAGCCTGCAACAGTTATTTACATGTATTTTGCCTGAGGAACCAGTTTAAATGTGGCTATTTTTCGTTACCTACAATGTATGTTAACCAACATAAATCTCTCGTTTTCCGAAGATTTACGTTTGGGTGTGTGAGTGAAGACATTTGGGGGGGTTCTTATGGTCAAGGTCTTGAGAACCGATGAGGGTGAAGAGAGTTGAGTACGAAGCAGCGCAGGAATGCAAGGGCGGAGGAAACGGGAGATCTCCGGGAAAACCCCGTCGAGTAGCGGCATCGTCCGGCATGATTCCCACGCGCGAAAAACCGGGAGCGAGGCCGTCTGGAAATCGAAAACGGTTCGCCTAGGAGGGAGTTTAGTAGTCTGACCACTACACCACAGAGGCCCCCTCTTTGTGAGAAGAAAGTGCGTTTACCTTACTTAGTCAATCAGAACTAGGTTAGTCCTGTCTTGAACGTCCGTGATTCGCGGTCATGCACATAATACACACAGAAGTTAACNGCGGTCATGCACATAATACACACAGAAGTTAACACGATCCAACCGCGAAAGTGAATCTGAGCTAAAGAAGTTTGAATTTACAAGTATCTCTTTCTTGGAAAGTCGTTTATGCCCCTAATTATTATATTTTGAAATACAACTAATTATGAAACCTTTTAGCAGAAAGTGGGCATGCCTATGAATTTTTACTCTCTGATATGGTAAAAGAGAATCCAATTATTTTTATAATTAAGTGTTTGGTATTAACTCAGCATTCCCCAGGGCGTATAATAAACTTCNAAAAGAGAATCCAATTATTTTTATAATTAAGTGTTTGGTATTAACTCAGCATTCCCCAGGGCGTATAATAAACTTCTATACAAGTCCAAATAAAATTCAAATTCTTATTTTTTAAAGGATATCTTCTCCTCATATGAATTTTCCAATTTTAGGAAAGAACCACGTACAGAAANTCAAATTCTTATTTTTTAAAGGATATCTTCTCCTCATATGAATTTTCCAATTTTAGGAAAGAACCACGTACAGAAATGCATAAGGATAATGAATTTTTCGCGAAAAAATTGGAGTACACAATAGACTTCAATACTACAGGATGAGTATAAAAGAATACCCCAGCTTCGAAGGTCTATAATATCAAAACCAAACAACCTACCACCTTGGTTGACCAATCAAATGAACCTTGGAACTGTGAAGTTGGTTTCCCATGTCTTCATGAATGTTCAGTGTGACCACCACGAGCGGCCCGAACGACATCTACGCGATAATCAAACTCGTTCCACGCTCTTGTCAGCATGTTCGGTGTTAAGGTTTGGATGGCGCCCGTAATTCTCGTTTTTAGGTCGTCAATGTTAACCCGCAATGGTGGACGAAACGCTTGATCCTTTATATACCCCCATAGAAAAATAACAATGGGTGAGATACGCGCTTCTTGGGGGCCAGTGATGAAGAGCCTGGTCACCAGCTGTTGCTCGACCAATCCAGCGTTGCGGCAACGTCTCGTTCAGGTATCCGCGAACAGCTAGGTGCCAATGGGGTGGCGCACCATCCTGCTGGAAAATGAAGTCCCCGCCGCCTCTTCTAACTGAGGAAACAACCACTCTGTAAGCATGTCCAAATAAGGGATTCCAGTAACAGTGGGCTCTTGAAAAAAGAAAGCGCCGAAAACAGTGTCTTTGGATACAGCGCAAAATACGTTCACTTTGGGGGAAGTTCGCTCGAGTTCGGTGGTTTCATGTGGAGGCTCCTGACCCCATATCCACACGTTGTGCAGGTTCACCTTACCATTTGTATGGAACGTCTCTTCATCACTAAAAAGCAGCTTAGACATGAAGTCATCGTCTACCTCGTTCTGGGCAAGAACGAACGCGCAGAAATACATCTCAGTTCTTTAACCCTTTCGGTAAGAGCCTGTACAAGCTGTAACCTGTATGGTTTGTACAGCAATCTCTTTCGCAACACCGTCCATACCGTTGATTGAGGGATTTGCATTTCCTGGCTAGCTTGTCGAGTTGATTTTCTTGGACTGCGAACGAACGCTTGTTGAATCCGTTGCACATTCTCTTCGAACACACGCGGCCGCCCGGAACTTTTGCCTTTGCAAAGGCACCCTGTGTCAGGGAACTGACGAAACCAACGTACGATACTCTACCTATCGGGAGTACGGCGTCCGTATTTGCGACGGAATTTACGTTGAACAGTTGTAACCGATTCACATTTAGCAAACTGAATAACACAGAACGCCGCCATTGTGATGCGGACTAACACTCAACACACGCCCATAGTGCGACGATATACGCTCTCAGTGTCATCTCTCGGCACATAAAGGAAACATCACACCATCCCCTTTACATTGACGTGTCGAATGCGAGNACGCTCTCAGTGTCATCTCTCGGCACATAAAGGAAACATCACACCATCCCCTTTAAATTGACGTGTCGAATGCGAGGTCGCTACCCCCTCAACACCTCGAACCGACAGTTACGAACGCCATCCAAACCGTAATTCTGGACGTACTGACAAGAGCGTGAAACGAGTTTAATTATCGCGTATACGTTGTTCGGGTTGCTTATGGTAGTCACATTGAACATTTATGAATGTATGGTAAACCAATTTCATGGTTCCATGGTTCATTCGATATGTCAATCAAGGTTATAGGTTGTTTGGTTTTGATATTATAGACCTTCAAAGTTGGGGTATTCTTTTATACTCATCCTNTCAAGGTTATAGGTTGTTTGGTTTTGATATTATAGACCTTCAAAGTTGGGGTATTCTTTTATACTCATCCTGTATAACATATACACCTCGGTTGTTGTTGTCATACCTCCATTTACTGCTCGTGTCGTTTCCGCATTTGGACGGGCCACTCAGGATTACGTATCTCCGACACTAAACCTTCGTGATTCGTGCACGAACAGTTAACACGGACCAAAAACATGTCTCAGCCAATCAAAAAAGCTGAACGATCCTACAGTGTTTTGAACTGTATCTTGTCTCGAAATTTTTTCCATAAATATAACTGCGCCTAGCAATATACTCTTCGCGAGGGGAAAAAAAAAAGTCAATAAATTTTGTTACGTTTCTATATTCGACATTTATGCCACAGAGTGGTTTAGAATACAGAGGCGAAACAGCCTCTTATGTCGTGAACTACAGCCGCATATGTCACCAGACCGGTGTCACTAGCCAGCCAACATGTCGCAACGCCATTCGCTAATCAGCGCCTGGTCCCCTACTCGCCGGGAGGCAGCTCAGCCAATAGGGAACCGTTTGCAGTACGCCGGAGCCAATCAGACGCAAGGAACGCACCCAGATTCTCGCTTATCCAATCAGAGAATGGGTACGGCCACATCAAAGGAAACGCCACACAAATTTGTCTCTGTGTTTCTGTTTGCAAGAAGCTGTTTCCTGTACGAGAAGCTGTTTCCCCAGTTTACTNACAGCCTCTTATGTCGTGAACTACAGCCGCATATGTCACCAGACCGGTGTCACTAGCCAGCCAACATGTCGCAACACCATTCGCTAATCAGCGCCTGGTCCCCTACTCGCCGGGAGGCAGCTCAGCCAATAGGGAACCGTTTGCAGTACGCCGGAGCCAATCAGACGCAAGGAACGCACCCAGATTCTCGCTTATCCAATCAGAGAATGGGTACGGCCACATCAAAGGAAAAGNTCCCCTACTCGCCGGGAGGCAGCTCAGCCAATAGGGAACCGTTTGCAGTACGCCGGAGCCAATCAGACGCAAGGAACGCACCCAGATTCTCGCTTATCCAATCAGAGAATGGGTACGGCCACATCAAAGGAAAAGCCACACAAATTTGTCTCTGTGTTTCTGTTTGCAAGAAGCTGTTTCCTGTACGAGAAGCTGTTTCCCCAGTTTACTAGGCTGGTGAGAGTTCTGCCCCTCCTCAGTACTTCGGTTACAATTAACTATTATATATATATATATATATATATGTCGTCGGTTGAGCCAGTGATTTTTCGCGGGAAAATCGCAGCACGTGGTAGATTTGAATACTCTAGGCACAAACAGAAATTTTTATTTTGCCGTTGGTTATCTTCTGCATGAGAAGTAGTTCCCGTGTTTAACCGGGCCAATTAGAATTCAACAACTTTGGCAGTGAACCAAAGTGATTCGCGTACAAAGAGCAACATGTGCTTGTAGCCAATCGAGTAAATGTAAACAACCATAGAGTGTTTTGAAATGTAACTTGTCTGGAAATCTTTTCGCGAAATTTCACTGACCCTAATAATTGTCAGCCAATCGTAAAAGCCATGAGGAAGTTACAGTGTAATGAAAGGCATGCTGCTGCTAATGAAAATGTATACAATAAAATTAATCACTTGTCTATTAATTGGGGTTGTGGTGTCTGAGCGGTTAGATTGCTCGCCTCCCACCAAGACGCACCGGCTTCAATCCCCGGCCGGGTCAATCCAGATTTTCGCGTGTGGGAATCGAGCCGGACGAAGCCTCTGGTCGGCGGGTTTCCTCGGGGATATCCCGTTCCCCAAACCCTTCATTCCGATGCTACCCGATTCTCACCTTGCTTCATCCTCATCGGCTCTCAAGACGGCGCCGTCAAGAGCCGCCCGAATCACTTCACTTCTCTAGCAATGAGCAAACATCGACTGCAACCGTTTCTGGTTTCAGAGGTGAGTGACGCAGGTTTCACCCTATAATAAATCTATGCAGGGCCGGCGCCACCGTTAACGCCACCCGGAGAGTCACACAACCGGAGGCATGGCGGCTGAATCATTTATTCTTCGTCCCACTCTCGTCGGATTTGAACCTACCACCTCCCCTTCCCAACGCGAACAACCAACCCACAAACACCCCTTCGCAACTCGGTCCACCCCCACGACGTATCAACACCCGCGTGTGACTCTCGAAAGCTGGCGTGATGAAGCGATTTCGCGGAAACAGCTTTGCATACGCGAGTGGAAAGTGCAACGTGTACTGGCGGCTGAACAAGTGCGTCAAAACTCGCGACGGCGAGAACTTCACACTTGACTTTCACGCAGTCGTGCTTCGATTGATTATTGTTTTTTTTCTCTCGCTTCCAAGTTTAAGGCTGCACGGACTTCGCGTCCCCACAGAATACTTAATCCGTTCCGCCGTACGTGAATTACCCGAGTTCTAAATGTGACGGAAGCTCTTCAACAAGTGAGACACAAAATTCGTCTCTCCCTTCCGTCAACGATTTTCTATTTAATTTAATAACTTCAAATTTCAGCAGAAGAGTTTCATAAACACATTCGTCAGGAGGCACAACAACGGATAGATGACAGAGGTATGTGAAAATGTTCCCAAACAGTGTTTCCTTTGTTTGTTTAGTATATTTGAACAGGATAATTCTTCTTTTGGAGGAGGGGGGTAACAGTGCCCCAAAAATGTGCAAAGTAGGAAATCTGAGTATGTAATTTTAATGCAGTTTATTTTTCTAGAGAAGACTAATTCAAACATTCTACAAAAAAAAAAACCCAACCAACACGGTCGGATAAAATTNGGAAATCTGAGTATGTAATTTTAATGCAGTTTATTTTTCTAGAGAAGACTAATTCAAACATTCTACAAAAAAAAAACCCAACCAACACGGTCGGATAAAAATTTTTTTTATTTTGTACCTTTGAAATATTTGGTACTTAAACGTCGTTAAGAAAAATATGCAAGATAAAATATTACATAACTTAACCCGTTCAGTCGCCGTGTCCCTTGTCTAGGACATGTTGCATGTGTAGGATATTTATGGTTGGCACTGTACATAATGAGGAATCGGTGGTCGGTTTTTAAGCCTCTTCCTTTCGAGTAACGTGACTGCTTGAAGTTTCTGGGGCCTCTCACTTGTGAATGGTTAATGCTGACAGCAACGAACGCGCAGAAGGTTGTCCACTGGTTGCAAGAAGCACGCTTGACACTAGTACAGCACCCATTAAAAAACCTTAACGATTGCAACACTTCAGTTCGTCAATTAATTCTGGACTGAACGGGTTAACTAAGGAATGTAGGTTCCGCCCGCGTAATGTATATCGGTATTCTCCCGTGAAGGGGCCACGGTGGTGTAGTGGTTAGACTTATCCCCTCCCATCTGTCGGAACTGGGTTCGATTCCCGGTGGGGTCGCTCTCGGATTTTCTCATGTGGGAATCGTGCGAGACGATGTCGCTGGTTGGTGTGTTTTTTCTCGGAGATCTGCCATTTTCCCCTCCCTTGCAACCTGCTCCGTACTCACCTCGCTTCACCCTCGTCGACTCTCAAGACCACGATGTTAAGAGCCGCCCAAATCTCTTCACTCACTCACTTTTCCTTTGAAACACCGCAAAGCGTCGTTTTTATTCAGTCGTTTCCCCATATCAAAACTCTCTCGAAGGATAGAGAACACCATATAAGTTTCTGCGAAGATGGATGGTCGTTTCTTCGTCTAGTCACACCCGCCACGTCACCCAAAGCCGTCTCCAGCAAAAGGAAAAGGAGGGAACCTGCAAACTAACTGATCCGCACCACAACAGCAACAGGTCACTTGCTATTTTACACTTCCACCAGTAAAATGTAGCTAGGCAGGTGACGACACAGGATGTGTGTAATGGCTCCCTTGCTGCTCGCTTGTGAGTGGCCGGAATGCATTCAGTCTCCCTAGGCTGCACGGTGGTAACCGGCTCCTGCTGCATGCACCAAGGATGTACAGTAGTGAGCAAGCACCAGCTTACCTTGCAACAGGTCACCACATGCCACCCAGGTGAACGCAGTCATGCGACACCCCATCACAAAGTGTTGTTGCAATGATGTGAATTTTTTTGGTGTGTCCTGTACTTTTGTTCATCACTTCGTCTTGCAACCAGTGAACAAATGTGGTGCATGATCATCGATGTTATTGGCATTAACTTCTAATGTTGAATAGGTGTAGAATATTCCACAAGTCAGATTAGCCACAAGGGAGACTGGGCACTGATGGTTCGCTCTGTACAGCACCGGTCATAAATACCATTAATGTGCAACGTGTCCTCGATCGTGGGCACTGAGAACGAGCGCGTTAGGAACACAGAGCTGAAACAGCTGCTGATACCTTCTGCGATCTCCAGCCTCACGCCCCAGTGAAACGGTGCCAAGGGGAGTGACATGCCAAGATGCCGTTCGCCAATCTCAGTGCCTTGTAAATTACTTGCCAGCTGTCAGGACGGTGGAGTGATCTTGAGAGCCAACGAGTGGTGAAGTGAGGTGAGGATGGAGCACCACCGAAAAGGAAGGGTGGGGGAAACTGGGAGGGAGACCCCTTAGGAAACCCGCCAACCAACATCATCGTCCGGCACGATTCCCACTTGCTTAAATCCGGGAATGACCCCGCCCGGGAATCGTACCCAGTTCGCCTGGGTGGGAGGCGCGTAGTCTGACCACTACACCACCGTGGCCCCTGGCAGGACCTTTCGCAGCATGTAGTAGCCAATCTGACACAGAACCGTCTTCAGAGCCTCGCACAAAGAATCAACGACGAATGGGAACGGTAGCATCATAGGACCTACCGTACCTTTAATCCCTTTATACTTTACTATTCTGCATCCCTGAAGATGTTTCTCAATTGTTCGTGCATACTTTTTAAGTATATACACATTCATACTTGCCATGTGTGTACTTACCGTAACTATAGGAAACTGGTTTTTTTTCNATACTTTTTAAGTATATACACATTCATACTTGCCATGTGTGTACTTACCGTAACTATAGGAAACTGGTTTTTTTTCTGGCTGTACAACACTCTTCGCACAACCTGGCGTATATAACACGAACTACTAGAAAATAAACATGTGTTTTGTCATTCTGAGCTAACAACTGTATGGTTTTTGTTGTAAATACACATTTTGTGTTCTATGTTGGTTGTCTTCTGCTGCGTTTATGTCTATGGTTAGGGCCAGTGACTTTTCGCGTACAAATCGGAGCACACAGTGGACTTCAATACCACATACACACCTCAGCTGTTGTTGTACCTCCATTGGCTGCCGGTGCCGTGTCCGTCTTTGACCAAGCCACTCAGGACTAAGTAACTCCGACACTGAACCTTCGTGATTCGTGCCCAAACTGCTAACACGGGCAAGAACATTTTTTTAGCCAATCAAAATAGCTGGACCACCCTACAGTGCTTTGGACTGTATCTTGTCTCGAAATCTTTTCGCGAATTATCACTGCCCGTATCTATGGTGTTGGAAAAAAATAACAATAATGCATTTGTCATGTGTAACGGATAGGTTATTATAAACGCAGAAAAAATTATGCACATTGGTCTCTTCGTAGAGCAATAAGACGGTGGGTACGTATACCCACAAAAATTGTCCATCATAGGTTATGTACGTGACGTTTTAAAACAAAGATGGCGACCGCCGAAAGTACGTAAATTAACCCAGCAAGTAAGGAACTTCGTATACTTGGATAGCATAGATACTGTGTGTACCATACTAGGAATTGGGATGGCACTAATATATACTTAATGATGTCACAGGTGGGGGCTAAGTATGGACATGCATATACCTGAAGGTGATTGGCAAACAGCCTAAGGTACATGGATAAACTATAGAGACAATTAAATTTGTGGAATTCACTTAGTGATTCTTTACTAATCAAACGCGACTGCAAATGTGATGCCTTTGTAATTCTGCGGCAGTTTAATTCGACGTCCCTTTTAGTTCTCTGAACAAAATTAAACTCTTAATATACTGTAAATCGAATTGTTAACGATACTAGCTCAAAATGAAGAAAGGTTTCTCAGCGTGACTTCTGTCAATAAAATATTGCACGTTTACTAGTGCACAGAAGAATGTGAATTTTGTCTCACTGAAAGATGAATTCACGAAAATGTTGTAAGGTTACATAATTGTAACTGTGGCTGGTTCGTGGTGTAACTCGTCTGAAATCAGTCTACGCAATAATTGATTTCTTAACAGAGAGCTAAGAAAAATACTTGCACTTTATCAACGTTTTTAAAAAGTTTAAGGCTGGAATTCTTAGATACTGAAAACTGCTTTGTTTTTATAAACACTACAGTAATAATTCGCCTAATATTCACGTATTCTGATTTTTTTTTAATCGCAATTTTATGTTAGCGATGCATGTAATGGTTACGTCTTAAAAAATTTGCCCTTTCAGACCTGAGTTCATGACTGAGGACATGTTGAACACGAGAAATATTTGTCGTCAGCACTGTACACAAACAAAGCAAACCGTGGCCGATCTTACTTCCGAGTAATCTGATCCGCAGAAGTTTCTGCATCTCTCGTTTGTAATTGGTCGATACCGACATCGGTGAACACGCGGTAAGTCGTCGCGGTAAGTCGTCGACTTATACTGCGAAGAGCACGCACGACAAACGCACAGTCCCCGTCAAAACATTTTGACTATTGCAGCACTTCAGCTCGGATATATATATATATATATATATTCGGGAATGATCTGGTTAAATTTTGTTTTTACGAATGTTGGCAGAATACAGCGGATATAAGAAAGGAACTTGGTAAAGTCTAGGAACGTGTTCACTTACAAATTTAAAGAATGTGATATTGTTCCGAGCTCACTGCTTTGTCCGGCGAGAGCGAGCGGAAGTGAAGGACAGAGAAGTTACGTGATAGCGTCGGTGGGTCGCAAGGGGTGTTCTCAAGGTCAGGCGAGCGATAACCCAAGATGCGTATATCTTGTTACGTAAAGCGTACCGCCACGGTAATCCCCCTTTGCGGCACGCGCTCCTTACCTTCAGCATATCGAACTTCTGAGTTCATCTGAAGAATTTTCTGGTGTTTTATTTCAGCGTGACTCGGGGGGTGCGTCGAACTTTCCAGGTCGAGGCCAGCGGGTGTAAAAGCGCGACGGCCCTCCGAGCCAGGAGTTGACGAGTGAACGAGTGGTTGGAGTTTTAGTGACAGACGATGAGTGGCAAGAGAAGTGACCAGCGGGGAGGAACACTTGCGACTGTGGGCATCGGCGCAGCGAATAGTGCGACTGGCGGGCTGGACCACTGAACTGGTTGCGTGAGCGAAAGACATTACAGATGACGGCAACAGACAGACAGAAAGTGTGTTAATGATGGGTTCAGAGTATAATTTACTATAACCAAGCTGAGACATAAGAAGGATGTTAATTAGAGTTAAAAAAATAGACATTAAATATTTTGCTCACTGAGAAATAAAAAAGAGTAATAGTAAAGAACATAACTATTACTAACCTAGTCAAAATTAACAAACAAAATAATATGGTATCTAATCCTAGTTTTTATTTTATATTTAAAAGAATCTTAAAATAAAATTTATAAAAATTTAAATTCCGCCTTAAAATAAATTATTTAAATTCAAATAATAAAAATAAACTTTATTGACGAATAATTTTAATTAAAATTTATTGTATAACCGCGTATGCTGGCACAAACATTTACAATAATATAAAGAATACCCAAATCTAAATCACTTTAATAATTAATATCAAATACTGCAATAAAAATATCAAAATTAAAAAAGCAAGAACTTATATCCATATATTACTTAATACTAATATAATAGTGAGAATCAAACTAACATCTTTAAATCAATAATTAAAATATAGAACTCTTAACATTTAATATTACTTCATTTCAAGTACAATTAAGATAAACAAAAAATTGTTGGATTTGTGCTATGAATATTTCCTGTGTCAATAAATTAAAATCAAATTTAGTAGTTTTATTTTTATTAAGACCTCCATCCCTCACGAACTCGGATAGGCCACTCATACTTCTTGCGACAATATCCAGGGAAACGTGATTTCCGCGCAACAGAGGTCCAGGCAAGTTATAACATCCTTCTTTAGCACACGCCTACAATACTGCTTCTGTTGTTGGCCACGTGTCAATCTGAGAAGACTTTGTGGTATTTGACTGGGCCAAACAGCATCACGTCACCCTGTCGCTGGAGGCCTGTGATTCACGATCCGGTACCTACAATGTGAAACGCTAGCAGCTGAAATCATGCGAATGCGAAAGTAGGATTGAACTAAAATGTTTTTTCGAAATGCAACTGTTCAGGAGGTCTTTTCGTAAAAATTTGGGTATCCCTGATAATATCTTAAAATGGTAACTTTGTTTATAGTAGTATTATAGTTTTTAATGCCGAGAGAACTTTCCCCATTTTCGAATAGTTTTGTGTTAGTACTCGAGTTAATTATTATGCAAATATCAATTTTATCTCCTCGAAAAACAGTTCAATAATATTTTTTTTTAATGAAATAATTTATTTATTTTGATTCAATTTAGATTTTGTTGTTATTATATACTATACTCTTCTTCAAAGAAATTTTCTTTGACTGGTTTTATCAGATGTTGCACTCTAAGAAATAGCTCGGTAATTTACCACGCCAGTGTTTAGGAATGGTACGAAAACTGTAATGGTGAAGTTTTATCTTAAACAGACATGGTAGCGCTCCTGAACAGGTTTATGGAACAGCCAAATTGGCACTGACTGTCATTTCCAAATCCGCATAGTAGCCGGGCTAAACACTTTCGCATTTGTACACTAATGTATATTAACTGTCCCACACTACATATAGGTTAAAAACTTTCATTACGTATTACGGAATTTACCAGAAAAATGTCTTATAGTGTAACTGCATCAGTGTGTACATTTCAAATACAGCGACAGACTTTTACGTAATATTTAAAGCAAAGTGGTCATAAAAAAATTTTCTCTTCGCCATGCCCTTGAAACATCCTGTAATTGCCCAGGTATCGAACACGCCAGGGACTTGGCAATCTGCTCGAGGCGATGTGCGCGCTTGTGTTATCAGAGTCCAAACGCCAATTCAAAGCCCAGCGCTTGTACAAACTAACCGTACTGGTGTTACGTGACAAACTAACCTCGCACGCCGTAAGGCATTTCAATTATGCATCGCGCGCAAAGCGAAAAATAAAAAAAGAAATTCTCTCGAATGTATGAATATTGTACTTCGCGGAAGCGGGGACACTGCTAACGAAGTTGAACACCAAAAGCCAATTATTTTACATTTCTGCAAAAAAATTTTTATATTACACACGTTACATGGCATCTTTCGAGCGAATAAAACTGACAGTAAAACATTTTTTTCCCCGTCGTATTAGTTTGTTTTCTGGATAAAACGACATAAAAATACTTTTTAACGGAAATAAAATAATTTACATTTAAAGTAAAACCGTATTTGCTAACTATATTTATTTGCGTTGCCCCACACATAGAATAAACTGCACAATTTTTCTTGAAGCCGTTGAATATGTGAAAATTCGCATTTTTTATTCGCAGCCGTCCCAGAATTATTTGGAAAATGACTTTCACTAACTACTTCTGGAATCGGATTGATTNATACTTTTTAAGTATATACACATTCATACTTGCCATGTGTGTACTTACCGTAACTATAGGAAACTGGTTTTTTTTTCTGGCTGTACAACACTCTTCGCACAACCTGGCGTATATAACACGAACTACTAGAAAATAAACATGTGTTTTGTCATTCTGAGCTAACAACTGTATGGTATTTGTTGTAAATACACATTTTGTGTTCTATGTTGGTTGTCTTCTGCTGCGTTTATGTCTATGGTTAGGGCCAGTGACTTTTCGCGTACAAATCGGAGCACACAGTGGACTTCAATACCACATACACACCTCAGCTGTTGTTGTACCTCCATTGGCTGCCGGTGCCGTGTCCGTCTTTGACCAAGCCACTCNTGCCACTAAGGACTAAGTAACTCCGACACTGAACCTTCGTGATTCGTGCCCAAACTGTTAACACGGGCAAGAACATTTTTTTAGCCAATCAAAAAAGCTGGACCACCCTACAGTGCTTTGGACTGTATCTTGTCTCGAAATCTTTTCGCGAATTATCACTGCCCGTATCTATGGTGTTGTTGAAAAAAAATAACAATAATGCATTTGTCATGTGTAACGGGTAGGTTATTATAAACGCAGAAAAAAGTATGCACATTGGTCTCTTCGTAGAGCAATAAGACGGTGGGTACGTATACCCACAAAAATTGTCCATCATAGGTTATGTACGTGACGTTTTAAAACAAAGATGGCGACCGCCGAAAGTACGTAAATTAACCCAGCAAGTAAGGAACTTCGTATACTTGGATAGCATAGATACTGTGTGTACCATACTAGGAATTGGGATGGAACTAATATATACTTAATGATGTCACAGGTGGGGGCTAAGTATGGACATGCATATACCTGAAGGTGATTGGCAAACAGCCTAAGGTACATGGATAAACTATAGAGACAATTAAATTTGTGGAATTCACTTAGTGATTCTTTACTAATCAAACGCGACTGCAAATGTGATGCCTTTGTAATTCTGCGGCAGTTTAATTCGACGTCCCTTTTAGTTCTCTGAACAAAATTAAACTCTTAATATACTGTAAATCGAATTGTTAACGATACTAGCTCAAAATGAAGAAAGGTTTCTCAGCGTGACTTCTGTCAATAAAATAACGCACGTTTACTAGTGCACAGAAGAATATGAATTTTGTCTCACTGAAAGATGAATTCACGAAAATGTTGTAAGGTTACATAATTGTAACTGTGGCTGGTTCGTGGTGTAACTCGTCTGAAATCAGTCTACGCAATAATTGATTTCTTAACAGAGAGCTAAGAAAAATACTTGCACTTTCTCAACGTTTTTAAAAGTTTAAGGCTGGAATTCTTAGATACTAAAAACTGCTTTGTTTTTATAAACACTACAGTAATAATTCGCCTAATATTCACGTATTCTGATTTTTTTTTTTAAATCGCAATTTTATGTTAGCGATGCACGTAATGGTTACGTCTTAGAAAATTTGCCCCTTCAGACCTGAGTTCATGACTGAGGACATGTTGAACACGAGAGATATTTGTCGTCAGCACTGTACACAAACAAAGCAAACCGTGGCCGATCTTACTTCCGAGTAATCTGATCCGCAGAAGTTTCTGCATCTCTCGTTTGTAATTGGTCGATACCGACATCGGTGAACACGCGGTAAGTCGTCGCGGTAAGTCGTCGACTGATACTGCGAAGAGCACGCACGACAAACGCACAGTCCCCGTCAAAACATTTTGACTATTGCAGCACTTCAGCTCGGATATATATATATATATATATATACGGGAATGATCTGGTTAAATTTTGTTTTTACGAATGTTGGCAGAATACAGCGGATATAAGAAAGGAACTTGGTAAAGTCTAGGAACGTGTTCACTTACAAATTTAAAGAATGTGATATTGTTCCGAGCTCACTGCTTTGTCCGGCGAGAGCGAGCGGAAGTGAANCGAGCGAGCGGAAGTGAAGGACATAGAAGTTACGAGATAGCGTCGGCGGGTCACAAGGGGTGTTCTCAAGGTCAGGCAAACGATAATCCAAGACGCGTATCTTGTTACGTAAAGCGTACTGCCACGGTAATCCCTTTGCGGCACGCGCTCCTGACCTTCAGCATATCGAACTTCTGAGTTCATCTGAAGAATTTTCTGGTGTTTTATTTCAGCGTGACTCGGGGGTTGCGTCGAACTTTCCAGGTCGAGGCCAGCGGGTATAAAAGCGCGACGGCGCTCCGAGCCAGGAGTTGAGTGAAAGAGTGGTTGTATTTTTAGCGACAGACGACGAGTAGCGAGAGAAGCGACCAGCTGGAGGAAAACTTGCGACTGTGAGCATCGGCGCAGGAAATAGTGCGACTGGCAGGCTGGACCAGTGGACTGGTTGCGTGAGAGAAAGACATTACAGATGATGGCAACAGACAGACATAAAGTGTGTTAATGATGGGTATAGAGTATAATTTACTATAACCAAGCAGAGACATAAGAAGGATGTTAATTAGAGTTAAAAGTAGACTAAATATGTTGCTCACTGAGAAATAAAAAAGAGTAATAATAAAGACCATAACTATTACTACCCTAGTCAAAATTAACAAACAAAATAATATGGTATCTAATCCTAGTTTTTATTTTATCTTTAAGAGAGTATTAAAATAAAATTTAAAAAAATTTAAATTTCACCTTAAAATAAATAATTTAAATTCAAATAATAAAAATAAACTTTATTAACGAATAATATTAATTAAGATGTATTGTATAACCGCGTATGCTGGCACAAACATTTACAATAATATAAAGAATACCCAAATCTAAATCACTTTAATAATTCATATTAAATACTGCAATAAAAATATAAAATGAAAAAAGAAAAAACTTACATGCGTATTTATTACTTAAAACTAATATAATAGTCAGAATCAAACTAACACCTTTAAATCAATAATTAAAATATAGAATTCTTAACATTTAATATTACTTAATTTTAAGTACAATTAAGATAGACAAAAAATTGTTGGATTTGTGCTATGAATATTTCCTGTGTAAATAAATTAAAATCAAATTTAGTAGTTTTATTTTTACTAAGACCTCCATCCCTCACGAACTCGGATAGGCCACTCATACTTCTTGCGACAATATCCAGGGAAACGTGATTTCCGCGCAACAGAGGTCCAGGCAAGTTATAACATCCTTCTTTAGCACACGCCTACAATACTGCTTCTGTTGTTGGCCACGTGTCAATCTGAGAAGACTTTGTGGTATTTGACTGGGCCAAACAGCATTACGCCACCCTGTTGCTGGAGGCCTGTGATTCGCGATCCGGTACCTAGAATGTGAAACGCTAGCAGCTGAAATCATCCGAATGCGAAAGTAGGATTAAACTAAAATGTTTTTCGAAATGCAACTGTTCAGGAGGTCTTTTCGTAAAAATTTGGGTATCCCTGATAATATCTTAACATGGTAACTTTGTTTAAAGTAGTGTTATAATTTTTAATGCCGAGAGAACTTTCCCCATTTTCGAATAGTTTTGTTTTAGTACTCGAGTTAATTATTATGTACATAGCAGTTTTCTCCGAAAAGCAGTACAATAATATCATGATTTTTTTATGAGATAATTAAGTTATTTTGATTTGCTTTAGGTTTTGTTGTTATTATATACTATACTCTTCTTCTAAGAAATTTTCATTGACTGGTTTTATCAGATGTTGCACTATAAGAAATAGCTCGGTAATAAACCACACCAGAGTTTAGGAATGGTACAAAAACTGTAATGGCGAAGTTTTATCTTAAACACACGTGATAGCGCTCCTGGACAGATTTATGGAACAGCCAAATTAGCACTGACTGTCATTTCCAAATCCGCATAGTAGCCGGGCTAAACACTTTCGCATTTGTACACTAATGTATATTAACTGTCCCACACTACATATAGGTTAAAAACTTTTTTTACGTATTACGGAATTTACCAGAAAAATGTCTTATAGTGTAACTGCATCAGTGTGTAAATTTCAAATACAGCGACAGACTTTTACGTAATATTTAAAGCAAAGTGGTCATAAAAAAATTTTTTCTTCGCCATCCCCTTGAAACATCCTGTAATTGCCCAGGTATCGAACACGCCAGGGACTTGGCAATCTGCTCGAGGCGATGTGCGCGCTTGTGTTATCAGAGTCCAAACGCCAATTCAAAGCCCAGCGCTTGTACAAACTAACCGTACTGGTGTTACGTGACAAACTAACCTCGCACGCCGTAAGGCATTTCAATTATGCAAAGCGAAAAATAAAAAAAGAAATTCTCTCGAATGTATGAATATTGTACTTCGCGGAAGCGGGGACACTGCTAACGAAGTTGAACACCAAAAGCCAATTATTTTACATTTCTGCAAAAAAATTTTTATATTACACACGTCACATGGCATCTTTCGAGCGAATAAAACTGACAGTAAAACATTTTTTTCCCCGTCGTATTAGTTTGTTTTCTGGATAAAACGACATAAGAATACTTTTTAACGGAAATAAAATAATTTACATTTAAAGTAAATCCGTATTTGCTAACTATATTTATTTGCGTTGCCCCACACATAGAATAAACTGCACATTTTTTCTTGAAGCCGTTGAATATGTGAAAATTAGCATTTTTTATTCGCAGCCGTCCCAGAATTATTTGGAAAATGACTTTCACTAACTACTTCTGGAATCGGATTGATTNGCATTTTTTATTCGCAGCCGTCCCAGAATTATTTGGAAAATGACTTTCACTAACTACTTCTGGAATCGGATTGATTCGTTCAGTAACAGAGTCCACGATCGTTTACACGTTGCACATGAATGATACTAATGACCAGTGTTGTACACAGCAAGGCACCAGTGCCCAGTTTTCCTTGTGGATAATATGATCTGTGGAGTTTTCTACGCCTCTTTTACGTGAATTGGTAATGCAAATATCATCGAGCACGCAGCGCGTTGTTCTCTGGTTGCAGGACAAGTGCTTAACACTAGTACAGCGCATACCAAAAAATTACGCTATTGCAACACTTGAACTCAGAAATTTATGTGCGACCTAGCGGGTTAAGACAAATGCCTTCTATCCTTCCCGGCATCATGCTTTCGCGAATGGTTTGGGTTATTTATGTTTTAAAACTGTCAAAGTAGGATTCAGACATGTGATCATGTACAAATAAAGAAATAAGATTTATTTATTTCCATGAAATTGCATCTCACGTAATGCAAAGTAGAGTTTGAGCAAATATGCAGAATGTGTCAATTTGTGAGGACTGCGGTAACGCGTATAGTTAAGTATCAAGTACGCCTATTAATAGTGGCTGAAAAATTACGTGGATTCATTTTAGGACAAGCTAGACTTCAAAGCCTTGTGTGTTTCTGTTCCGTTTGCAACTGTATCGCAGCTTATTAAATACGCCCAGGTGAGTTCTTAGTCAATAACAGACCTGCAAGAAAACAGGTTCCGAATCCCGTGCGACCTTGCCTGAACTATAATTACCTTCACAATGAGGCAGCAGCCAATGAGAACACAGCTAAGGCTCTAAAATACATAGGAATGTAGATTCTAGCCAACAGGTCGTTTAAAGCGCGAACTTTTCCTGTCTTTACCTGTTAACCATTCCAGAGGAACATTGGAAGACCTTAACTCGGGATCCAACGAACCTAGGTCGTATGTTCGTGAGGCAATTTTCTTTTGAAGTTAACTATTTACGCCTCTGTTACTTGCCACATAAACCGNCCTAGGTCGTATGTTCGTGAGGCAATTTTCTTTTGAAGTTAACTATTTACGCCTCTGTTACTTGCCACATAAACCGTCACATCTTGTAGAAAAACGAGATTTATATACGCAAAATTTTTAACTTGCAAGATAGGTTTCGTAATACTGTAGCTTCCTCTTTCTTCCACCATCACATAAAAAGCTGGCGTAGAGATTTGGGCGGCTCTTAACATCTTGGTCTTGAGAGTAGATGAGGGTGAAGCGAGGTGTGTAATGATTAGCGAAATGAAATACTGCGTATCGCGATTCAATGGCAACTGAACGACCATAGCTTTATTACTAATAACATAGAGAAAACAATACGATGACATAGAGATACAATAGGTGGCGCTAGTTGTTACAGTTTTGATACAAATCATAACAAGGTGAGTATGGAGCAGCGCCGGAATGCAAGGGCAGGGGAAACGGGAGATCTCCGAGAAAACCTGCTGACCGGTGGCATCTTCCGGCATGATTCCCGCATGCCAAACTCCGGGAGCGACCACACCAGTAATCGAACCCAGCTCACCTTGGCGGGAGGCTAGAGATCCAGCCACTGCGCCACCGCGGCCCCTCACAGAATAACAAATTATACAGAAGTGATATTGTGTGGCGGTTCCTTAACTGGTGCGCGTACTCGTTCTTGGATTGTCTGCGCGAGGCTCTGAAAGAATCCCTATTGACTGGGGCGCCGAATGGCAGGTAAGCTATCAGGAGTTGATGGGAACGCGACAGTAGACCTAAAATCGTTTCTCGTGCACAGTTTCTTGAGCTGGCCGTTAGCCTAAAAGTAATCTCACTAACAGCCACTAGACCTGAAGTAGTTTTTCCTAAACTTAACTCCAGCTAAAATCATTTTTTTCTTGCAATAGTTCGACCTACAGTCGTTTGTCCTAAACAACGCGTAAATACAGTCACTAGACCTATAGGCAGTACACTACTGCCTGCAACTCGCGCTGATTGGCTAACGGCGTTCCGAAGCTTTTCTTGCCAGCGACGCCATTTTGCTGGCGTGTGCAACTGGAGTTCATGGTCCAGGCGGCTGTTTCACCTGTTTTCTGAAGTATTCCCTACCGTTACAACAGGCCAATGAGTTGTTTTACACAATGTATTTCTTAGCAGGCTAGTCACGTGAGTTTACAGTTTTACAGACAGACTTGACACTGGTCTAGTCAAACAGGGAAGCAGGTTCTCATACAGACGACATTAATAAATATTTTTCAAATTTAAAAATTAAAATTTCCGAATCATTTATAGTGCGCTTTATAATCGTACGGAAAAAAAATTAACACATAACATGGGGCAGTGATATTTCGCGAAAATATTTCGAGACAAGATACAGTCCAAAGCACTCTAGGGTCGCCCAACTTCTTTGATTGGCTAAAAAAATGTGCTGGTCGGTGTTAACCGTTTGCGCAAGAATCACGAAGGTTCGGTGTCAGAGTTACTTAGTCCTGAGTGGCTTGGTCAAAGACGGACACGGCACCAGCAGCCANCAATAGTTCGACCTACAGTCGTTTGTCCTAAACAACGCGTAAATACAGTCACTAGACCTATAGGCAGTACACTACAGCCTGCAACTCGCGCTGATTGGCTAACGGCGTTCCGAAGCTTTTCTTGCCAGCGACGCCATTTTGCTGGCGTGTGCAACTGGAGTTCATGGTCCAGGCGGCTGTTTCACCTGTTTTCTGAAGTATTCCCCACCGTTACAACAGGCCAATGAGTTGTTTTACACAATGTAGTTCTTAGCAGGCTAGTCACGTGAGTTTACAGTTTTACAGACAGACTTGACACTGGTCTAGTCAAACAGGGAAACAGGTTCTCATACAGACGACATTAATAAATATTTTTCAAATTTAAAAATTAAAATTTTCNACAGACGACATTAATAAATATTTTTCAAATTTAAAAATTAAAATTTCCGAATCATTTATAGTGCGCTTTATAATCGTACGGAAAAAAAATTAACACATAACATGGGGCAGTGATATTTCGCGAAAATATTTCGAGACAAGATACAGTCCAAAGCACTCTAGGGTCGCCCAACTTCTTTGATTGGCTAAAAAAATGTGCTGGTCCGTGTTAACCGTTTGCGCAAGAATCACGAAGGTTCGGTGTCAGAGTTACTTAGTCCTGAGTGGCTTGGTCAAAGACGGACACGGCGCCAGCAGCCAATGGAGGTATAACCACAGCTGAGGTGTGTATCTAGTATTGAAGTCTACTATGTGCCCCGATTTTTATGCGAAAAGTCACTGGCCCTACACATAACTAGGGCCAGTAACTTTTCGCGTAAACGTTTACTTTGGCAACATGCACCAAAAACAGGAGCCACGTCTATCTGCAATGCCCCAGTGTCCTCAATACGTAATATTCTTAGCAATTTTACATTTGCCAAAGCATCAAATGCATTAAATATCGGGTTCCGATGTACCGAAAATAAATATTTTCCTTTCGATGCATCGTTTCGTAAAACTAAACTTTTATAAATAACCAATATAAATGATACCAATAATTTTTTTTCCCTCCCGATGTGAAAATTCCTGACCAGGACTTTGCAGTTCTGCAGACGCGGCTATACGCCAAACGTTAGTGACAGCATNTCCCGATGTGAAAATTCCTGACCAGGACTTTGCAGTTCTGCAGACGCGGCTATACGCCAAACGTTAGTGACAGCATGACGACCCCGCCGTGAACAGGGATGCGACAGATCTCGAGACAATCATACGGGTTTCCAGTGGGCTCGGGCCTCTGGGCTGTATTTCATCCGGGCGTCCAAGAAGTGAGTTTGGAACGAAAAAAAATTCAGGCGTGGATGGCATTATGACCCCGCACCTCACTTCCTCACACTCCTTTATCTCTCTCTCTCTCTCTCTCCCCCTCTTCCTCTCTCTCCCTCGCACCACCTGCAGTATATATATATATGCTATTCACAGTAGAGTGAGCACTTTCGAAAGCCCTCTCATTTTGTATAATAGTCAATAAATATATTTTATTTTATCCTTATACGTTAACTTTCGAGTGTGGTGGAATATACACGTTGGGTGCATTATTTACAGGACAATATTTATTTTAAAATGTAATTAAAGGATAAAAATGGCGGAAAGAAAGAGTGACTAGTAAATTATCATTTACTAACTTCTCGTGTTTGGATCTTCGATATACGGTGAATTGTAATAATTTTCTTTTAATGGAGATGTTGTTTATAAATCCTTATCATAAGTTCTTATTTTAGTCATCTAATGCATTATTATCTAAAAATGAAAGTTTAAATATAATTCGCTTGTATAGGTAATTTATTGGCAGAGACCTGAAAAATTCGCTTATTCATTTTGAGACATGCTATAATTCAAAACACGTGTGTTGATATAACTTTAGCTATTGGTGCACACGGTGTTTGACACCTTCTGGAGAACGCTGGCCCAATCGCCGCCTTCCACTGTGAGAGCAGACAACCAATGTGCAGTTGACATCGTCATATTTGTACATANACGCTGGCCCAATCGCCGCCTTCCACTGTGAGAGCAGACAACCAATGTGCAGTTGACATCGTCATATTTGTACATAAGACTGTAGAGTCTAGCCTGCAGGTCATTGAACTAGCGAATTTTTCCGGTCTCTATTTATTGGTATTAAATTTTATTTGTTTGTATTCTGTCATATACATATTCTTTATTCTGCTTTGACATGAATAAATGTTTTTACGGTAATTTTTCCTATTATTTAAATGCATGATATTTCTTATGGTTCTCACTTCTTGCTTCTTATCTCAGCCCGAAGGCTCACTTTACCGTGAACAGCCTATACACATGTGAAATGAGGCATTATGAGACAGTACGTGGTCAGGGCAGTTAATACGGACCACACATCCTCGCTTTATAGCTCGGTCGAGCGCCAGACTTCAAAGGACTCGGAGCCTTGATTTACCAGTTGCCATTGCACAAGTGGCAATGCGACACGCTTTGGAACTGCGTTTCACACTCGCGTACCGGCCCGATTACTGCGACGCGGGCGTGACTGTCACCACAGCGTGATTTCTCGGCCGGAAAGGATGACAAGAGAGGGGAGGGGAAGAGATAATTTATAGAAGTTGGCTACTATTTCTAAAAAATCACGGATAGAGACGATGACAAGCTAGAATTCTAAACCTCGTACGTTTGTATTGCTTATTATATTGGCCCACCCGTTAGTTTACACCTCCTGGACAACTCTGAGCCAATAACAAACACACAACAAAATGCATGCCGAATCACCGTCTTCCGCTAATACAACAAGCAACCAATGAACAGTGATATTTGCATGGTTTTACATACGACAATGGATAATAGCCTACAGATCATTGAACTCGCGAATTTTTCAGGTCTCTAACGATGGTCTATCGTTGGTAAAGTTGGCTGTTTGTTAACCCCTTAATGTATTTGCCCGGATATACTCGTTCACGTATGACTAGGACCACCCGTTTCTCGCGAAAAGATTTACGAAGGGACTAGACCCCCAACATCCTACGAGCACACACTCAGTTTTCCTTTGCTTAAAGACCGCCTTTTTTTTGTGCGAAGACAGTCAGTGAGTGAGTCAATCAGAGATAACTTTCTCCGACACTGATCGCCCGTGTTTGACGGACAGAAAGAACCCGTGAAAATTCAAATGGTCCAATCACGAAAGTGGTACTGAACTAAGGTTTTTTTTGGAACGCAACTCGTTCTGAAATTTTTCCGCGGAGGACCAGTGCCTCTGCATATGACGTGTTGACAAATAGCTGAAGACATGGTCGATGATGTACGAGGTCAGAAGTTAGCACCAATACACGGAGCTTTTTTTCCTGGTTACTGTTATTGGCTATAGTCCATTCACAGTTTCTTTGCACTTTTTAAATCAAACCTTTGAAGAATCACCGCATGCAAGCGTGTTCAGTTGTTTCCTATAATATATCGTGTATCACAACCGATTTATACTTCCGTTAACATAAAAGTATCTTGCTTTTCGTTAAATTGAAGTTTCACCGGTATTTTATCTATAAATTAAAATAACGCATTTAAATTAAATATGAAGAAAAACAGTGAGAAAACATGGTGTTAGCGCCTAGTGAGAAATAGTTATCATGCAAAATGTTACCACAACTTGGTGCGCACGAATTCGGTGCGTCGTCCTTCGGTGTATTTTTTTGAACCTAAATAAGCTTTGTTTGCACGAGGCGGAGGAATATCTTGGAATTAGAAATTTAGCAGGGCTTCAGAGAAGTGTGAAGTAACCGTGAATGGATAATACCACTGGTTGCTGCATGTTCTCTAGACCAATAGAAATTCTTGCCGCAGGTCCCATCGTGGAAGTTACTAAAAAGAATTCGTAGGCACTTGCCAGACCAAAAAAATCTCCTCCTTACAACACCCGTAACGAAACATTAATGCGTAAGTTAAGGGGGTAAACCTTTCGCTCCCTGCGTCCAAAACAGTGGATATTTTGTAGAGAAAGAAAATATATGATAAAAGCTGTACACAGCCAGGATCATGGCCCAGTGCAATCAATTTCTTTCCTGTGGATTATGCGAATTGTGGACTTTTTACAGCTCTGGTTGGTGAGCGGTTTCCCCGATGTCTCCTAAGCACAAAACGCGTGTTTCGCTGTACGTGTGTTTAAAGAAAGTTTTGAATATTAGATAAATACAGCACGAGCCAAAATAGTATTTGATTGCAGCACTTCAAACCATAAGGTAATGCGGGGTGAGGGTTTCAAAGAGCTAGGATTCGACGTACAGTCATATGTATGTATGAAGCTGCTATCCCATTTCATTGGGCCACTGAGAGTTCTGATACTCTACACCAGAACGTCTGTGATAGGTCTGCAAAGGACTCTTCCGATTCATAAACTTGATCATCCAATTGCAAAAGGATACACTAGTTACCGTTTTATGCAAGATATGTTTGCTCAAAAAGTATTCACGCTTTCCAAGTGTCTCTACGCATGGGTTTCTGTGTGTGCTGGTCTTTCTTCAGGCCAACAGCCTAGTTACACGCACATACATTGTGTTGCAAGAAAGTTTTTTTTTCCTGATGCAAATTGTAAGTGAAATTAATTTCACTGGAATTCACAAAAACATCTCTACGAAAGCGCCAGCTGCATCGTAAGATTTCAAACTGCAAATTTGTAAGGTTGGCGTTCCCGTTATATCGGCTATTCACGGATAGTTGAGCTCTTTTGAAAGCCCTGCGTAGGATATATTTTCTTTCCGCAGTGTGTATCTTTCCAACATTATGTAATGTACATTACAATAGGCCTATTGACTTTATGCATGCATCATTAAAGTGAAAACGTTAAATTGTTTGTAAACCTATTCCGCTACTGTTTGCAAGTCTATAAAGCAGAAAAATACCAGTTTTCTTTCCCATTAATTTAAACGTTACACTCGCATTGCAACGCCGAAACTTAGAATTGTTATACCTGATTTTCTGCCAGCTTACTGACAGCTATCATGCAAATGAGTACAGTACCTCATGTCGATCATGTGTACTTGCGTTTTCGAATACGTTGCCTGTTGATGGCAGCCCGAGGAGCGTCAAACTCTACGACGTGGTTGATTGGTGGTTTCGGCGAAGGTCGGAGCTATACTGGCTGGAGAGGCTGAGACGGGGTCACCTTGTGACGTCAGAATCGTCTTTGAAATTATATTGGACGAAGATCGGCTTCCATTTCGAGGATGTTCTCCACAGCTTTAGGGTGGACGACGGTTGCGAAGTCTTCGCTATGAATACCCTGGCAAACTAAATGACGGCGGACACTCAGGAGGAGATCACACCTAGGGGTTTTGGCCTCACTTCGAGATATGTAAATTTGGGAATTTGGGATTTGTTGGGTAAATGGTGCCAGTTAAGTAATTGTACATATCTATGTAACTATATATTTCTACCACATATTTTTATTGTAGCTCCTACATTTTATAATGTTTTAAAGTAATTTGGGGAACTATAGTATTTAAATGTTTTAATGTAATATTTTCATACATTTCGTAAAGTCAAATTTGAAAACTGTTTGTAATTTTTTTGGGGCGAAGGAAATAAGAAAAGGAAAGATCAATGCCCGTAAATTAAAAGTATAAAAGTAAATTAATGTTTTTTTTTCCCCTCTTTTTGTAGTTACCCTCTTAAACTAACTATTACTGTGCTGCTACTGATTAATTTTTTCCAACATTTTTGTACGCATGGGATTTAAGTGCATCATGGATGACATGATTGTGGAGTTGGGGTCGAGTTTTATACACGTGATAGAATGGTCTGGAGGTCACAAAGAGCACTCTGTTACATGTTTATCTGTAGATGACGGGAGGTGATATTTTTTCAATTGTTTATTTCAAAAGTTATTCCTTTACCGTGAATATCTTATAGTAATTATTTTTTATAGTACTATAGCAATACTTATACCGACGTTAATACCGCCTTGTAATTTATTTTCAATATGGACGTTAATATATTAAAACATTGGTATACATGATTTTGGGATCTAAGCCTTTCAATGCCATATAAACGACTAATTTTGCACATATTTATTGTAAAAGCTTATTTTTGTGTGTTTCGAACTGCATCTACACGTATACAACGCTAGCTTACAACGCGGAACCAATGCATAATGTCTGAGGCGCCTTTTATCATTAAAATGTTTTGTCTTATCTCGTTTAATACAAGTCGAAAATATATTCACTTTGAGTGTAAAGTTGAAATCATAAAACCACCTCCTGTGTAGACTGAGATTACAGTAGGAGATTGCTTCGAACAGAAATAATTAAATGACGTTACAATTTTCGCGGCTGTTATATAAAATACAATTCAATAGCTCATTTTATTCTAGTCTTATATGCAAATCAGAAAATATTTAACTCCACTCTTATGATATAGTAAAAATGATTTTTTTTTGCAGTTCTGTGTAATTATTTACATATATTTACGAAAACGTTCTTTTGGAAATATACTGTAATGCCATTCGGGAAAATATTTCATCGATATTCGTCCTGAATGTATTATTTTTATGAATTTTAAATAATGATACAATTTTTAAATCAACTCTATTTACCAAACAAAACTATTTTTTTATATATATATACACTTGTTTTTATCCCAGCCAATAGAACGCTGTTTCGCTGCTGCGAACTCATTTAGGGATTTGAATTTTATTTAGATTGTGGTTTTTATCATAAACTGGTTAGTTATAGTATTTTAAGACAGTTTTGAGTTCAGGGCGGTTATGAAATTGTTTTTCACTTCATTGAATTTTTGTCGTTCCCCTAGGTTTGGATAACATCCTTAATTTTCTAGAGAGGAGGATGAAGGGTAAAAATTAAAATGGAACTTAAAAATCGCAGATTTGTCTTTTTTGTTTAAATAATAATAATGGATAATTGTTGTATTGCTGCTGTTTTAAAAGGAGTCCATCATGTTTAGTAACGTAGCTTTTTTTTAAATCATGAAATACATGCATGATTGGATTTCTGTCTTTTCATGTTCCTTTTTTTCTCTGTCGAATTCGAAACAAAAAAGACAGTAAATAAACTAGGAATTTTTCAAATGCCTTAATTCAAATAAAGAATGTTATATGGATGTTTATTAAATCAAACATTTTAACTAGTACTTTCTGAATGCGGCATTGGAATTCTTCGTGGTTGCCGTGTAAGTCTCTGTTTCTCGTTAAAAAAAATCATAAAAATACTAACGTATTTACATTTGTGTAAAGTTTTTCGTGGACTTGCTGTAGAAAAAGATGTTTTCAGTAAAGTTTGTTGATATTATATTTTTTCAAATATATTTTCAAATATGACTGATGTTCATTTGTTACACTAATAAACTGCGGGTTTTTTGCAATTTACATAATTTTTGTTCTCTTATTTTTAAACAAAAATTGACCGAGAAATAAAACTGGAAATTTTAAGAGGACTTTGACCTTTACAATAAACTTCAAAGTTCTCTGTGTGGTTGGGATATCTCATCGGTGAATTGACGTTGCCACAGGAAAAAAGTTAGTTTTCTTCGGTATGTTGTGAACGAGACAGTTTTATTTATCAAATTAATTATGTATTTTAATCATATGAAACATAAAAGGAAATAATGGAAAAATGGAAGTAACATTGTCCCTTAAAATAATTTTAAAGTTTGGAGTTGAATTAAGAAAAGTTAAATGCCGAATATAGCTTAAAAAGATACGTAATAAAGCAAAATTTTAAAATTCGAAGTTTTAAGGAAACTACGTATAAAGAGGATTGAACAAATCTGACATCTGCCATACATTGTTGTCAAATAGCAGAACCAAAATTTCGAAGGGACTGAATGTTTTCACTGAGAAATTGCTCTCTATTTTTCGGCATGACCTACGTTACAGACCCACACAACAGGCNAGGGACTGAATGTTTTCACTGAGAAATTGCTCTCTATTTTTCGGCATGACCTACGTTACAGACCCACACAACAGGCATTAATTATGCTACCAGCTATTTTTTCTTGCAGACATGAAATAAACAGAACTTTCTTAAGATTTTACGCGTATATATATTCACAACAACCGCTGAATTAAGGCGCCCGTCTACCTGGAACTTTTTCCCGCGTCTAGGCCGAGAAGCGCGGGAGCGATAAGGGCGACACTGCCACACGCATCAAGTACGCCATCGCCGCTAAGCGCAAGGCTCTGAACTGGCGTGCAGTGTTCTCGTCGTGCTGCGTGTACCTATGGGACTTTCAGCGGTGACCATATTATTTTATTAGTGGGAAGTCTTTAGGAAGGTTCAGTGCAGGCCCCTATAGTAGTTTTGTATGTATCTGATGCGTGCATTTTGAGCTACAGCGCCTTGGAAAGGCGGTTTTTAGCGGTTTTGGAGTACTCTGAATTGATGTTTCTAACGTACGTGATATTTTGAAAGTACTTAACAGCTCTCGTCAGAAGTGTGTGTTCTTTTCGTAGATCAGCACGTTGGACGCACGCTTAATAGTTTCGTTGAAAAACGTGTATTTCGAACACTCTGCAACGCAGTTCAAGCGCCAGGTAGACGGGTGCCTTAATAAAGATGATATACCAGAATGTAACTGGCTATTCTCTTAAGAAGATATTTCATTCGCTGCAAGAACAAAGTATCGTTACTTCAGTAGTGCTTATCAGAATCGCACTACAACACTACAGCCTATTAAAAAAAAAAATTTCTATAAAAATTTAAATTTTTTTTCGGTGGGCGGTAATTTANAGATGATATACCAGAATGTAACTGGCTATTCTCTTAAGAAGATATCTCATTCGCTGCAAGAACAAAGTATCGTTACTTCAGTAGTGCTTATCAGAATCGCACTACAACACTACAGCCTATTAAAAAAAAAAATTTCTATAAAAATTTAAATTTTTTTTCGGTGGGCGGTAATTTACAATGGTTTATTAGTTGAAAAAATTTTTCAGCTGTTTGAGATGATGGAGCGTGCAACGTCGAACATCGAACGTGGAACATGCAAAATCGAATACCGGAATGTCGAAGTTCTGGACATGGAACGTAGAACTTTGGACATGAAACGTGTAACTCCGGACATAGAACGTCGAACTTCGGACTTGGTAACGTGGAACGTCGACACGCAACATGCAACGTCGAAAGTGGAATGTGGAACTGTGGACGAAGAACATGGCATTTCTAACGTGTAATGTTGAACGTGTTGATGTCCTGGACGACGCCCAGTGGTTAGAAGAACAAAATTGGTAAAGTAACAAACACAGCAGCTGCAAGCAAAGCAAATTCCAACATATATTACCGATTTTTTACATTGATAAAATTATACTTTTGTACAAATATTAGCATAAGTGGATTCAATACTTGAAGGTGAAAGTATATGAAATATGTCGGGCAAAAAAATGTTGATACAGAACTCATGGCTTGTCTATCGGAAATACGATTGACTTTACATCAGTATTTGTATAATATTATATACTAAGTTCATTAAATACGTTTTAAATAAAGACAGCAGAAAGTTTACCAGTTTGCATCAATATTAAAAAATTTCAGCTTTGATCTATGCGATTTATAAAGATTTTTTTTAATGCCTCGAACGTAAAATACTTGGTCAAAAAGTCGCATTAATTTTACGTTCGTTCTGCGTTCGCATGCTTATGTAGAAAGACAAATGAAATTTTGTCGATTTTTCATGGATACTCGTTTAATTATTTATTGGTTTTATCCACGTGGTTTATAAAATATGGGATAAATGTTATCATTTTACATCAATGTTTGTGTTTTGTAGTTATTTGTGTGATATTTAAATATTTTCAAATCCATCTCGACTGTGAGTAATATGGTCTGCGTTACTGCCTTTGTTAGACGTACTACTTAAACGTTCTACTGACAGCCGATAATGAACGACGCCAGCGCAATAAGTTAACTATGTCCTGTGTGGCATGGAGTGACTAACGGTTGTACGAGAGAAAACTAATACTTACAAAACACGTACTGTTTCAGCTGTGGCTATCCGGTTAGAAAATGTTTACTGACTTCACATTGTTAGTGTGTATCGCAGTGCTGTAACATATCCGAAATTGCTAATGCTAAAATAATATTTTAATCTACGTACATGAAGTAGCGAAAGGAATGTCATACTCGTCTACTTTTGTTTATAGCTAGGGGCAGTGACTTTTCGCGTAAAAATCGGAGCACACTGTAGACTTCAATACTATAGGCACACCTCAGCTGTTGTTATACCGCCATTGGCTGCTGGTGCCGTGTCCGTCTTTGACCAAGCCACTCAGGACTAAGTAACTCCGACACTGAACCTTCGTGATTCGTGCGCAAACGGTTAACAAGGGCCAGAACATTTTTTAGCCAATAAAAGAAGCTGCACGGCCCTACAGTGCTTTGGACTGTAACTTGTCTCGAAATCATTTCGCGAAATATAACTGCCCCTAGTTATAAGTGAAACTCAAGCTTCAGAAAAGCACAGAGGGATAACGTGTTTCTAACGGGGAGCACATTTATGAACTTAATCTGTTTTTTTTTTTTTTCCTCCGTAACATTGTTCTGCTTTATTCGCCAATATTTTCAGCAGCCCGCCCATGAGAGAGTTTCTCGATGGCACTCATAAAAGTGCCTAGTTACGGAAGCAATTTGTTTATGAAAGCGCAGTTTTTCTGGGCTATTTCGAAACCTTTACAAAGCAGTGCGAGTGTAAAATCCTTGTTTCCGCGGGGCATCTACTCCTCACTTTAATACTGCAGATGACAGGACGTACCCGAGTTTTTTTATTGAATTATTTTACAGTTTTAATTCAGTTTCGTGCATGAGAAGGAAATGTTTTGTGTGCAGGAGGAGAGGAAATGAGGAAATGAGAAACGATTTCATGCAGAGCTGATAAAAAGGATTTCTAACTTCAGGAAAGAAGTAATGAAAAGACAATTTTTTTCCATCCTGCTTCACACCTATGCAAGATAAATTCCCTATTTATTTTAGCAAAAAAAATATATAAGCCAGTTGAAAAGTAAAAGTTTATGCAAACCTGTAAAATAAAAGCAGTTACCAATAAACTAAGGTAATGTTTTTCCACTAAAATTCTTAAAAACAATAGTTCCATGGCTTCCGTTGTAATCAGACTTAAATTTTTAATTTACGTTTGCTTTCGTGTTTTTTATCTAATGTGTTAATAACGTTTAAACTGCAGTTAATTTTGATTCTATTGTGACATATTCTCGACCAGGTTCCGTGTAATATTAGTTTTATATTATAATTAAGACATTATTAGCTCTAAATTGTTTGAAGTGCGTGTTAAATATTTATTAAAGTTAAAAGTATGTTCCACTGTCTCGCAATATAATTCGGAAGGGCATTCAATGTTTATTTTTAAACATGGAATCATTAAAGAGAAGCCTGAGGTAATAAAACAAATCATGANTTGGAAGGGCATTCAATGTTTATTTTTAAACATGGAATCATTAAAGAGAAGCCTGAGGTAATAAAACAAATCATGTGTAATTTCTTTTATTTAGTTATTTAACTCTAAGCAATACGCGTATACAAAATATATTTTACCATCATGAATACTTTNGTAATTTCTTTTATTTAGTTATTTAACTCTAAGCAATACGCGTATACAAAATATATTTTACCATCATGAATACTTTGGAATGCAAACAAATATGGAGTTTTACTACAATGTCCTTATATGAATTATATATTCGTAATGAAATTTCCTTTTATATGATGATTTACGGTGAAGGTACCATAAAATTGTGATTTCAAATATTCGGTAAAGAGTTGCTGATTTTCGTACATCAGACACATAATAGATGCGCTTTTCAAGCACTCGAACTTGAAAAACATCTTTGCGATTATTTCATAACTTTACACTTCAGATAAGAAAGTGGAAAGACCAACACAACAATATTTGTTTCAATTATTTTTATATTTTTGCCATTTGTGCAGATAAACAGGTGTGCATACAGGGCCTTTAGNTTACGCACATATTTTTACGATAACATTTTCCAGGAAAGTTAAAGGTGCCGGTTTTTTGCAATAATGTAATGTGATCCTGCCTAAACAACAAAAACATCTTACATGCAGATGTATAGAATTGATGTGCAATGGAATAGTAAGACAGGAGAAGTGGTCGGAAAAGTGCAGGAAAACATGCCTACAAAACTAAAACTAGTTTGAATGTAAAATACAAGATTATAGAGTTAAGGTGATAGCTGGAAACTTTATGTCNGCCTACAAAACTAAAACTAGTTTGAATGTAAAATACAAGATTATAGAGTTAAGGTGATAGCTGGAAACTTTATGTCCAGAATACAGTGTAAGAAGAAAGAAATATATCGGAAGAAAAATAGGAGAGATGATTTAATTAATAGCGTCATCAATCAGTACTCGACTGCACAAATGACTATCTAATTTTTCTCAGATGTTGCTGAGGGGCCGCGTTGGTGTAGCGGCTAGAGCGAAGGCAGTCCGGGTTCCACCCCCGGCGGGATCACTTCCGGATTTTCACATGTGGGAATCGTGCTGGGCGATGCCACTGACTGGCGGGTTTTCTCGGAGATCTCGCGTTTTCCCCCGCCCTTGCATTTTGAAGTTGCTCCACGTCCACCTCATTTCCTCCTCATCGGCTCTCCAGTTGTTGATGTCAAGAGTCTTCCAATCCTCTCTCAGACGTCGCTAAAACGCTTCGCTCAATAGAAAATGGTTTTTTCTTTATCTTTGCAACCGTGTAATAATGTGCAGTCTTGCATTGCTTAGCGAAATATCTATATAAAAAAAGCTGTTCAAACCATTCTGACTGAAGATGTGTTTGGAATTCATACAAGTGAATGGGATGCTGTCATAAATTTATTGTCAGTCACTATCATGGCAATAGTAGTTGGTTATAAATAGGGCCAGTGACTTTTCGCGTAAAAATCGGAGCACACAGTAGACTTCAATACTATATACACACCTCGNCCAGTGACTTTTCGCGTAAAAATCGGAGCACACAGTAGACTTCAATACTATATACACACCTCGGCTGTTGTCATAACTCCATTGGTTACTCGTGCCGTTTCCGCTTTTGACCGAACCACTCAGGATTACGTAACTCTGTCACTAAACCTTCGTGATTCGTGCGCGAATAGTTAAACACGGACCAGAACATGATTCAGCAAATCAAGAAAGCCAGACGACCCTAGAGTGCTTTGAACTGTATCTTGTCTCGAAATAGTTCCGCGAAATATCACTGCCCCTTGCTATATGGAGCAATAGTATGGTTTAAAGTGGAACTACAAGAACCAACATAACTGGTGTTGAGATTATCTGAATCCTCATCGGCTCAATTAAATGGGATAGCAGCTTCATACATGCATGCCGGCCAATATGGAAAGAAAATTTACAGACAACTTTTTCCATGATATACCAGCGTCTCTAAATGTACCCAGATTATTATTTTGTTACTGTCTGCAGGTAGTATTACGTATAACGTGGAAGTTTTTCATTGTTTCAGAAAGTAAAGGAAGGGTTATTCAGTTTCACGAACAAAGTCCAAAATTGATTTACCACACTGTAGCAGACTGGACATTATTACTATCGAGAGGGTTGCGACTTTGAGATACTACTCAAGACAGGCAAGGAGAAAGTCGGGTATATCCACTTATGCAAGAAAGCTAATTATGTTGGACTTTGGATTACCACTTATCACCGGGCACGCCTATTATAAAATGCAGGTATCATTATTGGTAGATTATCAGCCACTGGGGTGCCGAGTCGATCTTACGCCGATCAATCTTTCCCGTGTAAAATTATTTACAATCAGTAGGGCCAGTGACTATTCGCGTAAAAATCGGAGCACACAGTAGACTTCAATACTATATACACACCTCAGCTCTTGTTATACCTCCATTGGCTGATGGTGCCGTGTCCGTCTTCGACCAAGCCGCTCAGGACTAAGCAACTCCAACACTGAACCTTCGTGATTCGTGCGCAAACGGTTAACACGGGCCAGAACATTTTTTAGCCAATCAAAGAAGCTGAACGACCCTACAGTGCTTTGGTCCGTATCTTGTCTCGAAATCTTTTCGCGAAATATCACTGTCCCTAAAAATCAGTTGTGTAATTTCGACAAGTACTGTTTTTTAGACCGGAACGTTGTTATGGTTGGACTATAGCGATCTTGCAGCGGAACAGCGTATCTATACACCGTGCCAGATTTGTTTTTAAGACAAATAAATCATCAAATTAGCTTCGATAGAGACACACTTGAGCGTGAACTTCAAAGTGTTAATACTTTGAGTGCGGTGCAGATTCAAAAGAAGCTGTATGTAAGTCGCCTATATTCATGACTGGCATGATCATCAATCCTGCTGGCATCTTCATTCTCACCTACAACCGTGTTATTGGTTCACACAACACCGGCCACTGGAGGGCCGAGGTGGTTGGGCGGTTAGCCCGCTCGCCTCTCACCAAGTCGAACAGCGTTCAAAGTCCCCTGCCAGGCTACTCCCGGATTTTCGCATGTGGGAACCGTGCCGGACGATTCCGCTAGTCAGCGGGTTTTCTCGGGGATATCCCCCTTTTTTTTCGTTTCGTCGCTGCTCCATACTCACCTCAATTACCCTCATTGGCTCTCACGACCTCGCCGTTAAGTGCGGCCCAGATATCTTCTCTCACTCACTCGCACCGAACACTCTTACTAAGCTGTAAAAAGCTGATTATTTGCAGGTTTTGTTCCGAGTTGAAAAGTGTCCCAATCAAATATTCTTTTCTTTGTAGAATAAAGTACAATCCATCATATGTTAATAGTACGTATATATAGATAAGTGTTGATTCCGGGTGTTCAGTAATATTTGAACAACGTGCACGCACTGCGCTGGGCGGGAGCATTTTCGCGCTCGCGAAGGGGGAAGCCGGAGTGGACTCGCCCGCACGGCAGTAAACCCAGGAAAGAAAAGGGGGGGACATTCCATTCCGGGTGATGAGGGGTGGTGGGTAGGCGGCGCAGTTCACCCGCCAAACGACGCCTCCTGGCCGGCTCGTAGGGCAGTTCCCCGCC
>NQII01000866.1:206698-223865 GCA_002778355.1 Clitarchus hookeri
CCCCCCCCCCCCCAAATAATGTATCAGCCCCTTTAGTATTATAATAGTTAACCCATTAACATACACAGTAATTTTCGTTTCAGGTGTTGCAAACAGGATATTTTTGACTGACAAATAGGCCTCCTTACGAATTCCTTATAATTTTCTACGCAGTGAACATATAATAAGATCTGCTATTGTTCTATGGCACCGCCGGCAGGAACCAATAGTAAAGTGTTGGTGAGGTATCAGCTCTCAATAAATTCAATAGGAAAAAAAGATGATCTCTTTATTAGCGCTGCATTCTGACCTTGTACAGTACCAACAATGTTTTTACCTATTTCCAACAGTCATTTGTGAACGAGTGTACTGGGTATAATCAGGGGCAGTGATATTTCGCGAAAAGATTTCGAGACAATATACAGTCCAAAGTACTGTAGGGTCGTCCAGCTTCTTTGATTGGCTAAAAAAATGTTCTTGTCCGTGTTAACCGTTTGCGCACGAATCACGAAGGTTCAGTGTCGGAGTTACTTAGTCCTGAGTGGCTTGGTCAAAGACGGACACGGCACCAGCAGCCAATGGAGGTGTAACAACAGCTGAGGTGTGTATATAGTATTGAAGTATACTGTGTGCTCCGATTTTTACGCGAAAAGTCGCTGGCCCTAGGTATAATATATTATCGGGTTAAACATTAATTAGTATACATTTTTTTACTTTTTTTTTATTTCTGTTCCTGAGTAATTTACAGATAACAACTTATTAAGGTAATTTCTTTATCAATTGGGGGGGGGGAGCTACACTAACCATATTTAACCCTTTCAGTGACAGTGTACTCTATCTGGTACGTTGCATATGAAGTGGCTTGAATGGTCTGCACTGTACACAGCATAACATACCGTCCAATGAGAAAGCTTCCTTACGTGTGGGAGACATCGTTCGCTGCCGAGACTATGTTCCGTAGCCTCATAAACCACTGCTGCTAGTAACATGAAGCAGTGATAGATTTATATTGGTTTCGATGTAAGACAAAGCATCGTCTGTATATCAGTACAGTTACGAACAAAATATTTGTTTGTTGCAACGCCTAAAATTATATACTAATTTTTGACTGAAAGAATAAGGAATCACGATGATGCCCAGGCATGTCACTCTTCGCGCTACAGTTTTGAACCCTGGCAAACTCTGCCAAACATACTTGGGGCGCATTATCTCTCTGATGATATCTACAGCATGATTCTAAAATCATGGGACAAACATTGAGGGGTGGTAGAGCTCACTAAAGCAAACACTTATTGTATAGGAATGTATGGGCGGGAGTGACGCGTTGAGGCACAAATGCAACACATTGTTTATTTACAACGTCGCCGCTAAATGCCTTTTTACAGCAATGTTTATGATAATTGTTCAAAATTGCTACCGCCGACAGTAATGCAAGCTTGGTAGCGTCGGTGGAGTGATTGGCGGACAGATTCAAATACGCCGAGTGTTTCACGCACGCCACCATTGTCAGCCAATCACGCCATATGTAGAGGTCGCCAAGCATGCGTGGCTGTTGGTGGATGCATTTCCAGCAACTGTTTTAACATTTTCTGTACGGAATCACTCGTTAAGTATGCTGCTAATGAACATTTTACGTTTCCGTTAATATTTTATCTTTTTGTGTTTGTGCCTCAACGCGTCACTTCCGCCCATATATTCCTATACAATAATCGTTTGTTTTAGTGAGCTCTGCCACCCCTCAATGTTTGTCCCATGATTTGAGAACCATCCTGTAGAGACTCTACGTTTTCGCGTTACGAGATGGCGCCAAGCGAGACTCCACAGTTCTCTACACACTCCAGCAGAGGTCGCGTGTCCTTGGGCTGCCGCCTGATGCAGGACTTATTCTCCAGTTTCACCCGGCCACGCGGAATCAAACCACCAGAGCACTGAATGTATACTACTGGCTGTGAGTTGCACACGCCAACGACACGCGTTCGCGAAAAGCTTTCAGAACTAGTTGTTTTTTTTCAAAACACGTTAACTTGTTTCTATTATTGCGACTGGATGGCGTACTTGTTACACGTCTTACGTATCCGTCTGTAAAGCAGAGATGTTCGTAACACGAGTCGTTTGATCGTGTTTGGTCAGTCAAACAAAGAAATGCCTTATCACAAAGACACGCGGCCGATAAGCAGAGAAAAACTGCTAGGTGGACCGGGGGGATATTGAGATATAGCTAAGAGGTAACCTCTTTTCGCGAAAATCGGATGTCCCTAGTGATATATAACATACATACAAAATTCTCTTGACTTTTTCGCATCGGACTAAACTTCACTGTTCTGTACATATTTGAGAATATCTCGTGAGTTCATTGGCTGCTTCGCCTTGTACGAAGTCGTTAGTTAGCCTGTGAGACGGCGTTACAGCTGATCGGTCCCTCTACCACTGATCGTTTTTCATTGTTTGGAATGTGTACCGGGGCATGCTTCTCTTTTGTTAGCAAATAGCATAATCGAATAAACATTTAACACAGTGAAAAACATACCCAAATATTTATTACATGGTTTTGTAACTGGACGACTCAGTGCACACTAAAAAATTGTTGTACTTGTTAAAAAAAATTCTTAAAAACTAATTGCCAAAGATTTTTCAACGCGTTATTTTAGAAGAAATACAAAATTTTGAATGCAGCATAATGTTTATAACAAACACGAAACCTACAATACTTGATTTATTAATATTCAACATTAGTTTTTCTTATCATACTAATATTTTGTTAAAATTTCCTCTCATTTATTTGTACTATTACAGAAATACATTTGCAAAATATTTTCCATAGACTTCCTTGTATAAATACAAAACAAAATGCTGTGTGATAAAGTGTTTTTATGTGCTTTTTAACTGTCTCGTTGAGTGACGGGCCGTCTGGCTAAATAAATACAATCTATCATTCACGAACTTAATTTGAATTTGACCACGTTTGCTGCCTGAGCAATCAAGAGTTATCTCCGAAACATGATGCTATGTTTTCTAATCCCGAATAAGTAAAAATAAAAAATAAAAAAATGCGAATACTTTTGTAAATAAGTTAAATTCAAAGACATTTCGGTTAGCGTTAGCAAAATACATATATAACTTGCGTTATTTTCCACACAGGTGTAAACATTAGAAAAATTTTAATATCAGACGTAAATTCTTTTAGTCAGTAACCACGATTATTAACAATGTATGGCAGTAATAGGCAATTGTTTCAAAATTTTAAACAATACTGTATTTTACAAAAAAATACAAAGTAGAAATGGAATTTTTATTTTTAATATTCACAAAGTTTGTTCTAATGGTTCAAGCGTTCATCTTCTCTAAAAGTAAATCTTTCCGACAACCAAATCATGACTCAGTTTGCAGAAGACGACTTATTTTATAAAATATACTGAATAAAATACATTAACCTTAGCTATAAACGATTAATTGTAGAAAACTTCAGAATTATGCGATTTCGTTCCAAACAATTTGGTTGCAATGAACATGAGGAACTTCACTACAGCACAAATGATTGGAAATGTCCTGTATTTCTTGTTCTTTAAAACAACATTCCTTTTTCCAGAGAATTGGTTTTATCGCTGTACTCACTTTTCCTCCTGAAACATTTTGTCCTTCCAGAACTAGTTTACATTTAGTAGGCTTTATATGCTTGAGCCACTGTCACAGTGGGACCTTGTTTGTCAACGATCACTCGCACACATGCCACGACCAAGGACCTTTCAAAGATCGAGAAACTTCTCATTTCCAGTGGGGGGAAAAAAAACTAGTTTTTATTGTTAATGACTGCTGACCGTAGCAGTATTTGGAACAGTACCCGAAATTAAAACCTAGTGGATTTCCTCTCAGTATGAGATGGCTAAGAAGTAGAACCCCCATCGTTTTGCGTTGTGATTTGGGACCGCAAAGTTCCTGGTGGAACTGGCGCTTTCCTCACCAAACCTCCCCTCCTGGTGGTCGAAACCTATTAAAAGGTCATACCAGGAGCGCTTCTTTCTACTGTACGTTAACTCCCGCAAACAAAAGCTAGAACGGCTCTTTTATATCGCAGGGAGCCACCGGGAACTTTGAATTTTAAGTCCATCATACTGGTTGAGTCCGTCATACTGGTTGAGTCCGTCATACTGGTTGAGTTGATCATACTGGTTGAGTCCGTCATGCTGGTTGAGTCCGTCATGCTGGTTGACTCCGTCATGCTGGTTGAGTCCGTCATACTGGTTGAGTCCGTCATACTGGTTGAGTCCGTCATACTGGTTGAGTCCGTCATACTGGTTGAGTCCGTCATACTGGTTGAGTCCGTAATACTGGTTGAGTCCGTAATACTGGTTGAGTCCGTCATACTGATTGAGTCGGTCATACTGGTTGAGTCGGTCATACTGGTTGAGTCGGTCATACTGGTTGAGTCGGTCATACTGGTTGAGTCGGTCATACTGGTTGAGTCGGTCATACTGGTTGAGTCGGTCATACTGGTTGAGTCGGTCATACTGGTTGAGTCGGTCATACTGGTTGAGTCCGTCTATTCTGGTTGAGTCCGTCATACTAGTATATTTGGTACCACAGTAAAAGGCGTTCAACTACGGTACGTGTTAAATGCACGTATGCCATTGGACCTCCCCTCATTCGACACGCCCTGCAGATCTCGCAGCCAATGGTAAACTTCCAGCACTCTGGTAGCTTCATTCAATGTGGACAAGGAAATGAGTTCTGCCTACGAGTACTGACCTCTGCTCGGGTACGTAGGAGACTGCAAAGTCTAGCTTTGCGCCGTCTTAATAACACGAAGTGGTAGAGTCTTTACTTGTATGCACATTGATACGACATTCCCCTGAAATATGGCCACTAAACCTCCATTATTTTACATTTCGGACTTGAAGGGCTGTATAACTGAACCACGTGATTACTTGTAAAATTACCAACGCTGTTAGGGCTGAGGTTGTGAAGTGGCTAGACTGCTCGTCTCCCACCTAGGCCAACCGGGTTCGATTCCCGGCTGGGTCGCCACGAATTTTCGCACGTGGGGGATCGTGCCAGACGAAGCTGCTTGTCGGCGGGTTTTCTCGGGGATCTCGCATCCCCTCTCCATATTCACTTCTCTTTGCACTCGTCGGCTCCGAAGACGTTGATGTTGAGAACCGCCCAAATCTCCTCACTCACTCACCAAGCGTGTTTGCACGAAAGGATGCCAGTGCAACCTATCATCTTCAGCGAACTGATCTCAGCGTCAAGAGGTATAAATATAACACGTTCATATTTGTCTCGTGTTACCGGAAAGCCACTTGTGATTCGCCACAGCACGCTCGCACATTAACGTGATATTCCTTCTGTGCACTCTCCTGGTCCGCGTCGCGGTCGCCGCGGAGGATCCCAACCCGCATACCACCGGTAACAGCAGCACCAAGGGAGCGAGAGGGTGGGAGGTAATCGCCTCCGACCATCTCCTTAATTAAAACAAATCCTGGGCACGGCGTGGCCCTGGAACTCTCCGCCACTCTCCCGCTTTATCACAAAACTGCGGCCCACCTCGCTTTTCCACCCCCCAACCTACGCCGTCCCTTTTCGCCATCTCTTCATCGCTGTCCCTTCCCTTCCTCCCCCCAGCAGTGCTCGTGCGGCTAATAAGCAGTCCGTCTCTCTCCCCGGGTACAGGGTATTATTTTTAATTAAACACGCTCGACCGACGCATCTCCGCGCCGTTGCCCGTCGCCGGACGGCGAGACGATGTTGTGTTCCTCCTGGTGGGGCAGGGGGGGGGAGCGCGAGCAAATCTATTAGAGCTGAAATGACGAATGATACCGGGGGAAGAAGGGGATTGGCTGAGCACCTCCCCCCACCCTCGCGTAATTGCTACGTAATTATTCACGCGAGGTTGGCCCTCGCCGCGGGCGGCGCTGCCCGCTTGAATATTTCACGAGACGCGATGCGCCCGCGGTCCACTTCGTCGCACTTCCCCTCCTCCTCCCTCTAGTTCTTCTTCTTCTTCGTCGTCGTCTTCTTCTTCTTCCTCGGCCCTTCTCTCGAGCTTCATTACCCGCGCCGGAGAGAGAGCCGACGACTCCGAACCGCCCGGGCCTAGAGGAAAATTAGTCACCTGGCGAGGGTAATTATTCCCCTCGGCTCCAGCCCATTCTCCGGAGGACTACTCCGCTGGAAGGGGGGATGACGGGGCTCGGATTGCCAACAATAACGAGGGCTAAACAGGCCCGCGTCTTTTCAGCGTCTTCCCCCACCCCCCTCCCAACACCCACACCACCCCACGCGCATTCTCAAGCCGTGTGGGCCCGATACGGGGTTGATTAAGGAGAAAGCTTTTGTTCCTCTCCTCCTCCTCCAGCGGGTCGATAGGGACGGAAATTGTGGAAGAAAGGGTAAAAAAAAAAACCTACCGCAATGAGACGAGAAACGTTAATATTCCATATTTTAACAGCTCGGTGATTACAAGGAAATCACACCGATGTGGTAATTATAAAATTCAAAATTCTGCAGGAGTTCGAATTATTTTCCGAGACACCAGCGCTGATGTTCGCACCGTAATTTCACGCACAGAAACGTCAATTCGAAATCGTTATCGGTACTTTTTTTTTTTTTATTGCGTTCAAAACCATGCGTACGTCACTCCGACAGCGAGGGATAATGCGCTTCTGTAAACGTAAAAAAAAAAACTGTCGTCCATACGACTGTTGTATAGCAAAGTTGTCTTATTCACGCATTCTTGAAAAACACATAGTGTCTGAACCGCAAGCGGTTATCGTGCCGGACGATGCCGCTCGTCAGCGTGTTTTTTTTTTTGGGATCTCCCGTTTCCCCCGCCCTTGCATTCTGGCGCTGCTCCATTCTCACCTCATCTCATTTCTTCAGTCTTCAAGACCTCGCTATTCAGAGCCGCTCAATTCTCTGCTGTGGTGGGAAACTGACGTACCTACAGAGAGAAGTGGGGTAGGGGGGGCCTATCCTCTCCTAACCCACTGCAATCAAATGACTGAACCATTGGGTGGTCTAGGACCCCTCGCGGTGCCTTAAGGGGGTAGTATCCACTACATCTTCGAATTTTCTTACGAATCTTCGTAATGAAAATTTACGACCGGAAATAAAAAATCAAAGCTAGACATGACATAAAGAACTACTTAACGATTTTTTGGAAATTTGTAGGGTTTCAATTATACCTGTATTTTCCCATGTGAGATAGAAATGATCAAATAATTAGGTGCCGTAAGATTCGACAACTTTGGGTCAGCGACCAAACAATAAGCCACAACTACTTTCAGAACGAGAGAGCTATCTAGCGTTTAAATAACATATTGATATTCAATTGACATTTTTACTTATTTGATTAAAAAAACATGAAAAACACATATTAAACATTGAGGGAAAATGTAAAAAACAAAAATGTACACAGTTTTGACTCGTGAATAATTGTAGCGTGACAACATTGGGCCAGGGCACGTTTGACACGTATTTTAATGGGACAAGAAGACGTGGCCCATAGTTGACTTACTTGTGTATACAACAATGGGCCACACAAAAACAATCCCCCCTCCCTTCTCTTGCTACCTGGATTTGTTTTGGCCACAGGATTACATTTTTGAGATGTGTAGTTATGCTGGATAAAATTCCCAACCCGTTATCTTAATAAAAAAAAAGGGTGATTATGTTTGCAAATATCAAAAAGTGGCACAAGTTGTCGAGTTTTACGGTAATGTTTGATTACGGTTACATGTGTGAAACTAATCGCGTAAGAAAAATAAGTGGGATTACGAAATAACTGTTAAAATGTTCCCTATGCCTCGACTAGCTTAGTTTTTTTAATATCGACTCCGAAAATTAAGTTATGGAGGAAAATACGTAAATCCAAGATGGCAAGGGTGCTTCCCCCTTGACTACCGCCGCTCTGAGCTTCGGCAGCGATGAACAACGGCGGCTCAAACCTCTACCCTCTTTCTGAACCGTTCGTATTTCAAATATTCGCCCACACAGTTCAAGTGTACACGCCCGTATGTAGTGAGAGTGTGTTGTACTTTGGCAGGTAGCGAGCGGGATGTCGCAGTGCTAAACCCTCGTACTCGCAATCTGGAGAGGACACGAGTTCGATTCTTGGTTTTGGCCATCCTGATTTCGGTTTTCCGTGGCTTCCCGAAATCACTCCAAGCGAATGCTGGGATGGTTCCTTATTACTAGGGCCAGTGATGTTTAGCGAAAAGATTTCGAGACAAGATACAGTCCAAAGCACTGTAGGGTCGTCCAGCTTCTTTGATTGGCTAACAAATGTTCTGGCCCGTATTAACCGTTTGCGCACGAATCATGAAGGTTCAGTGTTGCAGTTACGTATTCCTGAGTGGCTTGGTCAAAGACTGACACGGCACCAGCAGCCAATGGAAGTATTACAACAGCTGAGGTGTGTATATAGTATTGAAGTCTACTGTATGCTCATATTTTTACGCGAAAAGTCACTGAACCTACTTATTACTAGAGACCTGAAAAATTCGTTTATTCATTTTGAGACATGATATAATTCAAAACAAAACACGTGTGTTGATATAACTTTAGCTATTGGTGTACGCGGTGTTTGACACCTCCTGGAGAACGATGGCGCAATCGCCGCCTTCCACCGTGACAGCAGACAACCGATGAGCAGTTAACATCGGCGCATGTGTACATTAAGATTGTACAGTCTAGCCTGCAGGTCATTGAAATAGAGAATTTTTCCGGTCTCTACTTATTACAAGTCATGGTGGATTCCCTCCACGTTCCAGTTTCTCTGAGCACCTTGCTCCGTCTCTGATGACCTCGCTGTCGAGGAGACGTTCAGTCCTACCCGGCTGCGTAGATATTTGTCCGGTGCTGTGCACTGGAGGCTCAGTGAGCTCAGTGATCTTCGCTGTGGGTAACTGAAACATAAACTGTGCTACTGCCCTACGTTATAACTGGTCAAGTAGTTCGTTCCGTTGTATGTATGGCCAGTGACTTTTCGCGTAAAAATCGGAGCACACAGTAGACTTCAATACTATACACACACCTCAGCTGTTGTTATACCTCCATTGGCTGCTGGTGGCGTGTCCGTCTTTGACCAAGCCACTCAGGACTAAATAACTCCGACACTGAACCTTCGTGATTCGTGCGCAAACGGTTAACAGGGGCCAGGACATTTTTCAGGCAATCAAAGAAGCTGGACGACCCTACAGTTCTTTGGACTGTATCTTGTCTCGAAATCTTTTTGCGAAATATCACTGCCCCTAGTTATATGTTATAAAGTGGGATAGATTCCGAGAAGAGTGGATAATTGACTTCAAAATGCCACACCACTACTTCCTGGTGCCTGAATGTAAATGTAATAGAATAAAATAAAAGACATGGTAAGATTGCGTGGTCCCGATAACAAAACAAAGGTAAAAAAAAAATAACGGGGAAATAAACACGAAAAGTAAACGAAAACTCTTATGACCTCCTAATTACCACGGAATTGCACAGGTGCAGGATGATAATAAAGCGTGCCCGACCACTCATAAAGACCCGCAGACAACTACCATATTTAATGCATGTGTAAGTCGCGGCGTCTAAGTACGGACTTGACCCCGCCAACCAATGTGAAAGAGAGAGATAGAACGACTAGCAAAGCACCAACCAAAGGTAGCTGGCAGGTGGTCAGACGAATCTACAGGCACTCCCTCCCACCTGCCGTACCACCGTCGTCCAGATGATACCTTTCCCGGGGAGAAGTTTCCCGACTTTAGCAGAGCTCCCAAATCCTGAGTTACAGTTGCGTTACTATAGTAGTCGACTCACTTCTTCCACACACGTAAATGCCCTGTACATTTGTTAGCACTACCATTTATACCCTCATTACCAGTAAAATACTGTGTCATGAAGTTGGGCGCCTCTGGTTTTTCCAAGAACTCTTCTCCAAGGAACATTCACCCATGAGCAGTTGAATAAGAGGTACCTGCCTAGGATGCGTAGCACCTACTTCCGCGCTTATGATTGCGATGTTACGGCGAGGCATGAACTTCACAAGACACCGGAAGCGGTAAGGAGCCATACTGGTCCATGGCCGATGCACAGCCTTCCACGATGCACGGAGATCGGTCGGAGCAGAATCCACGGTGTGCACAACCCTCTCGACAGCATCCCAGATGCGTTTGACAGGATTGAGGCAGGGTGAAATCGGGAACCGAGCCATCAAACCTCAATATCGTGGAGTGTTCATCCAACCACTCGTTCACAATTTTGGAGTGGTGAACCAGTGCATTGTCTTGCTGTAGGTACAGGTCTTCTGAAGAGTTCTGTAGGCGCAGAAATGGATGCGCATGATTCTGAGGGACGATGGTAGGTGTGCCAGGAGAGTGTACAAGGAGACCTATTTTATCACAAGTAAACAATCCTCATACGAGGATACCTTCACCACCAGGTTGAACTGTTCCCTGCTGACACAAGGGGTCCATTGTTTCATGAGCTTGGCGACGCACTCGTGCCCTTCCGTCAGCGTGTACCAACGTGTACCTCGACTCATCCGTCCAGGTGACCTTTTTCCATGCGACGAGGTCCCAATAGCGGTTTTACCTCGCCCACATTTACCGTTGAGCCTTGCGATGAGCGGTGAGCAGAGGTACTACAGAGGGGCAGCGTCTGTTGTACCCCATAGCAAGATGTTTTTTCTGGATGGTATATCTGTTTGCAGTTCGTTGTGGTTCAGCACTGAATAGGAGAGTTATCTGATGCACTGTGACCTTTCTATCTGCTGTTATCAAATAGCGAGCTGACAGCGACCAATGACATCGATATATTGAGGCGGTGGTGGTTTAACCCGACTTCGTGAACTCTTTGTACACTCTTTGACAGGGTGGCCCATGGAAACCCCAGTGCCTGAACGACTTCGGAGATGGAGTGCCACGTATGTTTGAGCCCAACGATCTGGCCACGATCATATGCGTTGAGATCTTGTTTTTTCCCCCATTGTGTGCTTGACTTTTACTCAGACGGTCAGAATAAGGTCTGAAGACATTCCAATCATGCGTGGCTGGGCACTGTTCACTTTATGGGGTGACCAGAGTGGCATTTCACCAACGCGGCTGGTGTCTCAAAGTGAAATTCTCATTATAATCCGGTCAAGTTAGCTCAAAAAATAGGGGTAAGCTTACAAAAATTCGCATAGAGCTAAAAATTGGTACGAATGTTGGGAACACCATTATAAATGAAATGTGAAAAGTCCCCATCGATCCCACATCTGCAAAAAAATTTATTCAAGGTCAAAGTTCACAAAAATAGGTTTTTTGCATTTTTCAGCCAAACGGTAAGTTTTATCGCACAAATAGGTCAGACCAAAATTGTAGATCATGCAATTATCTATACAAATTGTTCTTACACCTTTTTTCCTAAGCGTCACCCTTTCTGAGATATAACGATTCAAAAAGTTGAACAAGTTGTGTTCTTCATAATATGCACAAGTACGCCGCGTATATACATCACTGGAGCCGTAATACAAGTAAAAATACTTTTATATTGGTCTGTGTAACTTATACGTACAAAATAGTATAATTCTGAGGATATGAACTCGAAAGAAACCCAGTCCCTCATTGTATACGCTAGTATAACCTTGAACATCTGTCTCCTATTCCACTGTCCGCGTGGCAACGGTCGTATACCTGCTCTTTTTTCGAAGGCCTAAACGAAATACTGTTAGTCTTGAACATACCTTCATAGTGAAAACACGTGAGTATTGCTAAGATTTCCTGACCAAGTTTGTGCCGTTTTTAGTTTTAAAAAAAATGTTGCAAATGTGCTTTATTTGTAGTAAACCTTTGACTGAAAGTGAAATTGTTAGTGTTGATTATGGCATGAAGACATTAATTGATGCAAGTACTGAAAGAGGTGATGAATTATCGGAATACCTGAAAGACCAGAAATCTGTGACAATTCATGTGCAATGTCGTAAAAAGTACACTCGAAAGAGTACTATTGCTGCAGTTAAAAGACAACACGAAGAAGAACAAGCCAGTACATCTACAATAAGTCCTCCTCGTACTAGAGCACGCGTAAGTGAATCAGCTTTTTGTTTTAAACAATGTTGCTTATTTTGCGGCAATGGATTGAATGAAGAGTATGAGAAGAAAAAAGCACTGGATGCTCGGCGTATAATTTTCAAAGTAACTACACTTTCATTCAAAGAATCTATTCTGAAAGTAGCTCAGACTCGTTCTGATGATGTGGCAAAAGCTGTTACTGCTTGAATTGGGTTTGATTATGATTTAGTTGCTGCTGAGGCTAAGTATCATAATTCCTTCTTGAGACCGACCACTGGGGGTAAAGTCGGTCGTCCTCAAGATGAAGCTACGAATCTGGCAATGGAAGAAATATTTTTATACATTGAAAATAGCAATGATTCTCAGTTTACATTAAACGAATTAAAACTCTATTTGCAAAAATGCAGCTGTAGATAACAGAACTATTAAGATACGATTATTGAATTAAACAGGACCACAATAGATTGTGGGATAGGCCTACCGGGAAACCATGTAAAAAAAAAACGCGCCAAGTACACTTCCTCACAGCTGGCGTGGAAACGTGTGCATATTATGAAGAACACAACTTTTTCAACTTTTTGAATTGTTATATCTCAGAAATGGTGACTCTTAGGAAAAAAGGTGCAAGAACAATTTGTATAGATAATTGCATGATCTACAATTTTTGTGTGACCTATTTGTGTGATAAAACTTACCGTTTGGCTGAAAAATGCAAAAAAAAAACCATATTTGCGAACTTTGACCTTGAATAAATTTTTTTGCAGATGTGGGATCGATGGGGGCTTTTAACATTTCATTTATAATGGTGTTCCCAACATTCGTACCAATTTTTAGCTCTATGCGAATTTTTGTAACCTTGAATGTTGATTTTGACAGGGCTATGAGTGTGCAGTGCCGTGTAGTTGGAATCTTGTTTGGGCAGAGATAGTCTTTTAGTTAAATATAGGTTCCTGCAGTTTGTACAGCTGGTATTCCAACAAGTATCTTACAGAGAAAACGCTTCCATGTAGTTGGCATAATTGCAGTCACACTCTTTTAATAATTTGTAGTGTACTGCAGTTTTCCCAATACAATTTTAATCATACCTCATTCAAGGACAACATTGTTATGCATTTATCTTCTTTCAAAGCATGTACGATCTGAGTTGGCAGCACTGGAAGTCGGGCTCTCTCACAGAAGGTCATGCACAGCTCTGCAACTGGCACTATAGCAGCGCCTCTGTGACTTAGGACTTGGGAGGTCTGCCAATGTTGGGCCACTTCTCCCCGGGAAAGGAAACAATTGGACGGCGATGTCACAGCAGGTGGGAGAGAGTGTCTGTAGATTCTGTTGCCCGCCTGCCAGCTACCTGTGGTTAGTGCTTCGCAAGTCGTTCTGTCTCTCTCTTTCACTTGGGAAGGCAGAGCCAAGTCCGTTCTTGGACCAGAGCAATTATAGTATAAGTCAGGCGTTCTTAACCAGTGCGATGCAGCTGACACCACTCGCAGTCAAGTTCTCTCTTCCATAGAAATCTAATGATCTGCATTTGGCGTCATGAGCAATGAGGTTGCTCTCTTCCAGGGACATGTCTATGTCTTGCATTTGACATCAGTGTCAGTCATGCGCCCTCTTTTAGAGAAATGCAGTTCCCTGCAGCTGGCCCCGCCGGCAGTGATGTATATATTTCTAGGTACATGTAGTTCTGGGCCGTTGGCAGCAGTAATAGAAAGATACTTCACTCCCAAGGACATTTTGTGTCGTGCAGTTGACACCACTGCCAGTCAGACACCTTTAGGGATGCGCACTGCCCCACAGTTGCCCCCCCCCCACCTGCAGTGAGATGCCCATTATCTCTCCCAGTTGCATGAAACACTGGACCGCTGGCATCAGCGACCGTAAGACATACCACTACCAGAGACATGTTTATGCCCCGCAGCTGACACCAATGTCAGTCAAGCACCCTCTTCCAGTGATGCGAAGTGCCCTGCAGTTGGCCCCACTGACAGTGCGGTACACGAGCTCAGCGGTTGGCACCACTGGTAATACGGTACACTTCTTCCAGGGACATGGGTTAACAACGCTGTCAATAAGGCGTCCTCTTCCAGGGGTGGGTAGGGCTCTGCAGTTGGCCGCACTGACAGTGAGGTACAGGTAGTGCTCGGTGGTTGGCAGCAGTGGTAGGCAGGATCCGCAGGTATGGCGGGTACCTGCTCAACTCATAGCGGATACTAAAACTTGAATAATGGCAGGGAGCGGGTGCACAGAAGGCCCGGGGCCGAGTCCCTGCGCTGCACGCGCCGCGATTTATCGCAGCTCTTAACTTTACGACCTTTAAACCAGGCCGCAACAAGGCCCCTGGCGGTCCACTTTACGGCACCGCCGTTGGCGACACTGATCCCAGCTCCTCTCCTAGCTCTGTGCATTGGCAGGCCGGACGGCTGCCAACCTCTGCAGCTTCTGACTCGGACCCTGCAACTGCGTTCAGCACTAAGCGTCCTTCGAGGCACTTCAGCAAGTTTTGCATTAATTGCAACTCTCGAGTGAGTGAAGTGGGGAGATTTTGGCGGCTCTTAACATCGAAGTCTTGAGAGCCGATGAGAGTGAAACGAGGTGAGTATGGAGCGGCACCGGAATAAAGGGGGCGGGGGAAACTGGAGACACCCGAGAAAACACGCCGACCGGTGGCATCGTCCGGCACGATCCCCACACGCGAAAAACTGTAGTGCCCCGGCCGGGGATTGAACCCGGTTCGCCTTGGTGGTAGGCGAGCAGGCTAACCGCTAAGTCCATCCGTCTATCGTTTTCGTCCGTCAGTTGAAAGCGATTCACAACAACCTGTAGTCCGGCAATCCGTCTGTACGGCATAATTTCAGTGTGACGACTTAACATCACTATCTTTCTTTCGTTGGAGGTATATTTTTTGTTGGAAATACATTTACAAGCGAAAAACATAATGGAGAAATATTTTTTGTTGGTAATAAGAATATATACTAAAATTTGTTTACATGAAAAAATTTTAATTTATTACATGAGATAAATAAACACAGGTCCCCAGCGCATTGGATTTTATTTCAAATTACGTATTCCCGTCTAAGAAATTTCGTCAGAAGGTGGTGGTTCATCCGTTCGTCCGTCGAGAGTTAAAGTTTGGTAAATATTTTATGGATGTTCGGATATAAAAAAAAAGTTGCCTTGCGATTGGTGTAAGATCAAATGAGTTCAGCCGAACTCACCAGCTGTACCTACCAATGAGTGTGTGTTAAATTGCCGCTGCAATGGAGGGTGTGGGCAATTTCGCGTGCATCAATAAACCTAACCTTACTTGAAGTTAGTGATTTTCTTCCCGTTGGTCATTTCCGGCGCTCTTCTGGCTCGTCGTGTATAGACCCCGGCTAAAATCTACAAATAAAATAATAGGGTAGGAACTCCCCGAATTTCGTGAATAGATTTCTGGTCATGCTAGATTTCAATACCTTACGGGCGTTCCAGCAGATTTCTTTTGCTTATTACCTGCTTGTGTTTGTGAGAGGACATTTTGTTACTGGTCTGGCCAATCATAATTAGGTTACTCCGATTACTGAACGTCTGTGATTCGCGGACAAACATCTAATATGCGTGACACTTAGATCATCCAATCACGAAAGTGGATCTGAGCAAAGTGTTACGAAATACAACTCGCCTTGAAATCTTTTCGCGAAAGTTGGGTGTCTCTATTTATAAGTCTATCGTGCTCATTAGTAGAGTTCCGGAAATTTTACAAATGCATTTGAGAGCAAGCTAGACTTCAAACATATACACATTTGACTTTCATTTTAATTGGATAGCAGTTTTTAAGTTTTGCCCTGGGCGTATTTCAACCAATAAGAAACACGCAAGAAAAATATGACTGAATCTCGTGCCACCTGGTTTCGGGTAAAAACTACAGCAACAGCCAATGAACAACTAACTGACTCTCAAGTGCACAAACGATTGTGGAGTCTACCTTGTTACCAAATGAATCTGCGAAATTTCCGGGTCTATACTCATCAGTAGGGCCCGTAACTTTTCGCGTAAAAATCGGAGCACACAGTAGACTTCAATACGATATACACACCTCAGCTGTTGTTGTACCTCCGTTGGCTGCTGGTATCGTGTCCGTATTTGACCAAGCCACTCAGGACTGAGTAACTCCGACACTGAACCTTCGTGATTTGTGCGCAAACGGTTAACACGGGCCAGAACATTTTTGTAGCCAATCAAAGAAGCTGGACGATCCTACAGTGCTTTGTACTGTATCTTGCCTCGAAATCTTTTCGCGAAATATCACTGCCCCTACTCATTAGATAAATATATAGCTGACCGGTTTTATTCGGCCAGGGGATATCTTTTGAAGGATATATATTTCATTCTACGCTCCTTGCTTACCAACCTAAGGAACGAAGTTGGGCAAGCATGCACATGAGATTTTATATATCAAGACATTATTAGGGGCAGGAAAAATTCGCTTTTTTACACGAGCTGTAGGCTAAACACCATGCTTATACGTTTCTCATAACCTCAGCTTTCTGTTCGCTAGCTGCTGCCGCAGTGTGTGGCCAGTTTAACCTCAGATCAGGTAGCACGGGATTCTGTGCCCGTTTCCTTGCATGTCTGTTACTGGTTCAGAGTTCACCTGGGCGTGTCTGATAACCTGTGATCCAATGACAACCATAACAGAAATAAATATATGTTTGAATTCTAGTTTGTACTAAAATTAATTCGCGAGAATGTACGATCACTAGTCATTATTAACCTCTTATCATATCATCCTGAATACACCCGTTAATTCATTTCGTAGGTCCCATCTCGTAAGTTATCACAAGGAATTCGCAAGAGTTTGCCAGACCAAAAGTTTAATCTTTTGATACACCCGGAACGAAAATAATTCATTTGTAAGTTGAGCGGTTGGTAAATGGATGCCCATGCGGTATACGAGCGTCGTTTTGGAGGGTGTTAAAACAGTCAGTGCTACGGCGGTTCAGAACTCGCTCGGCTTCTGTAAGTGCAGCTGTTCTGTGGTCGGTTGACGTGTTCGAGTGAGTCGAGGCGAAGAAGCGGGACGGCAACCCACACGCACTTGGACGCAAGGTCGCGTGACTTGACACCAATCAGCAGCCACTGAAACCTGGCGTGGGCTAACCTCGCAACGGGGTCAGCTC
>NQII01000866.1:232789-252725 GCA_002778355.1 Clitarchus hookeri
CCCCCCCCCCAGCACGCAGAAGTGCCGCAAGACGACGTGGCATGGACTCGACTAATGTCTGAAGTTATGCTGGATGCAATCACACCATGAATCCTGCATGGCAGTCCACAAATACAGTCTGCGCCAATATGAGAAAGGGTTGCACGTCTTTCACATTGAATGATTCTCATCAGTCGTTGTTTTTCCCGTTCTTTCACGATCTTTTTCCGGCCGCTGCGATGTCGAAGATGTGATGTTCTACCGGATTCCCGATATTCACNTCCCGTTCTTTCACGATCTTTTTCCGGCCGCTGCGATGTCGAAGATGTGATGTTCTACCGGATTCCCGATATTCACGGTACACTCGTGAAGAGGTCGTACGCGAACATCCAAATGTTATCGCTACCTCGGAGATAGCTGATTTTATGTACTAATATTTCAGTCCATTTTCTCGACTAAAATGCATGGGCATCAAATTAATTGTAAAAATATTAGTGAAAATAATATTTACTTTTTATTACATACAATTTTACAAAATACTACTAATATTATAAATGCGAATGTGTGTGTGCGTGCACGTGTGCGTGCGCGTGTGTGCGTGTGTGTGCGTATGTGTGTTACCACTCAGCTCCATAATGGCTGAAAGGATTTTGATGCAATTTTGTATGTATGTACTTTCTGTCCTGGAATAGGACATAGGATACTTTTTATCCCGAGAAATTGTACGGCCCCTGTGGAATAACAACAAAACGTAATTCTGCAACGGCTGGGAACGTGACCGAAATATTGTTTTCCTCTGGTTTCAGAGTTTATCGTGCCGTCCAAGGACCTCTGAAATGGCTTAACGACTGCTATCAATCGATAACAACCTGGGCCGAATATTTGCCGGGCCCTCCGAAGCCCGGAAGCGCTCAGATGTTATGCCACTAAACTGTCACCCATCCAAATATGTTGCTCTTTGCTTAACTTTGGTGATCGATTAAGATCCTTCAGCCAAGCGCAAAAATTAGTACCTTGGTACACGTTTTTCTAAAGCTACAACTTGCTGAAAGTCACGTTTTGGTTCCCATACTGCGACGCTGGAAAGCGGAAATTTGGTAACTACGCGATAGTTGCACAGATACACTCCAAAAACAGTGCCCTGCTTCTTGGCTATCGGGTAAAATACATTTTCCTTCTTTTTGGGTTACCTTAATCAGTTAAAAACCTAAGGCAACATAGTATAATTTTATAATACTGTTTTTACATAAATGAATGGTCTTTTCCCAATTTATTTATTTGTGTTTTACTGTAAAACTCAATTGTACCCGGGCGAAACCGGGCCGGTTCGCTAGTAGGGCATAACATCAAACGAGCGTCGCATGTTACCCTGCCGCAGACGTGCACGTAATTGTTGCAAATAACGCTACGAATCATTAATACTTAGAAAATGAGGACGTCTCCCATCTGGCCACAAAGGTATTGAATGGCGACGAATTTGCACAGACTTTAGACCAATTACGAACCGGTAATGAAAACAAGANCTGGCCACAAAGGTATTGAATGGCGACGAATTTGCACAGACTTTAGACCAATTACGAACCGGTAATGAAAACAAGGACCCAATCCGTGCTACCTGGTCCGGGTTTCAATTGGAGCAAAAGAGACAATGAACAACTAACTGAAGCTCTAGTACACAAAGGGTTATTGGTAGGGGCAGTGATATTTCGCGAAAAGATTTCGAGACAAGATACAGTCCAAAGCACTGTAGGGTCGGCCAGCTTCTTTGATTGGCTAAAAAAATGTTCTGGCCCGTGTTAACAGTTTGCGCACGAATCACGAAGGTTGAGTGTCGGAGTTACTTAGTCCTGAGTGGTTTGGTCAAAGACGGACACGGCACCAGCAGCCAATGGAGGTATAACAACAGCATAGGTGTGTATATAGTATTGAAGTATACTGTGAGCTACGATTGTTACGCGAAAAGTCACTGACCATACTTATACAGAGCAGAGTACACAACTGTGTACATTACGCACGTGCAGGTAATTTTTGGTCGGTACTGCAGACTTCGGAGCTCGATAACCAACGATCTTACCCGTGGGTAAATGATAAGTAAAACTTTCTTACTGGTATAGGTACTAGCAGGTTCATATAACTGTAGCCGAACATATAGCCTACAACTCATTGGCTTTGACAACGAAACAAGTGTTGTGTAGACTTAAGTACAGCGCGCATAATAAAAAAATTTTGTTTGCAACACATGAAACCGTAAATTAAAGTTGTTCTGAAGAAGTTAAACCTCGATATTTCTGAACCTGTAACAATTATTGTTCACAGATTTAAGTAAAAATTAATTTACGTGAAAGATAAAATATTATTTTGCCCTGAATTTCCAGAACGGTATCTCATCTTGCATCAGTACTTTCGAATATTGACAGGAAATATTTATCCATAAATGTGTGTGATGTTTACAAGTTATATCAGATAAAAAAAATGGCTCGTTTTAAAGAGATGTATTTATAAGTAAATAAACATCTGTAATATCTGCATTTGCTTATTTCTAAGGCAATCTTCTAACAAGAATTACCTAGAAAAAAAAAAGAAATATAAAACGTGCCTCTGTTACTCTTTATTTTTCCGTTTTATTTGAACAAACAAGAAAATCCTGACAATCGTCAAAGCTTGCAAATTCGCGTCTTGCAAACGCTCTGCTTTTAATAAGACACCAGAAAAGTAAAAAAGAAGTAAACTTGTATTATCTTCTCCTTCTTTTCCCTTTCTAAGGGACCCGTTCTTCCTCGGGCTAGGAGTGTGTTTTTTTTAGCAGTAATTTCCGTGAGAAGAAAATTTTATACAATGATCCAGTTGTCACATTCGCTATAATCTTTACTTCCCGTTATATCATAAGATATGCAATTTTTTGGCATCGAAATAAAAACTTTAATTTGTAAACAGGAAACTACAAAAGCTTTTTTTTTTTTAATTATGTAAAATATGAACAGTATTTTCAGTAAATAAAGGCGTCTTCAGTAAAACTGAAATTTCAAAAAAAAAAAAAAATTGGGGCAGTCAAAGCGCGAAAGAGTTGTAGTAGGTAAGTGTTCCAACTTGATCAAATTATGTTTGATAAATCCTTAATGAGTCAGAGATGATACACTTGAAGTATGTCACTTTTTACTAACCCATTGTCTGGGATAGAAGTGACTTCTCTTAAATAGAATACGCCGATACTGAACGTCNCTAACCCATTGTCTGGGATAGAAGTGACTTCTCTTAAATAGAATACGCCGATACTGAACGTCCTTGTTTCGTATGGATATAGTTAATACATAGAACAAGTAAGCATACAAAAATGGAACGAAGTGGAGAGATTTGGGTGGCTCTTGACATCTGGGTCTTGAGAGCTGGTGAAGGTGGAGTGAGGTGACTGTGGAGCAGCGCCGGAATGCAACGGCGGGGGGAAACAGGATATTCCCGAGAAAACTTGCTGACCAGGAGCATCATCCGACACGATCCCCGTGCGCGAGAACCCGGAAGCGACCCCACCAGGAATCGAACCCGGTTCGCCTTGGTGGGAGGAGAGTGTACTAGCCGCTGCGCCAACGCGACCCCGCAAGCATATAGCAGTGAAATTAATTAGTAGTTCCTTTCATACAGGTGAGCTCGGTCACTCATTGGCCGCGCAAGCCTCTGGAAGTGCCTTGGATCTGACTGGCTAATGCATATTGTGGAATACTCCCGATTGGTCATGCTGCCATTCTGGCGATTTTCCGAGAGCTGGTTGGCGAACGATGCTCTGCCATGTTATTGGCGTGTGTGGCTAGAGTCCAATGGGNCTGGCGATTTTCCGAGAGCTGGTTGGCGAACGATGCTCTGCCATGTTATTGGCGTGTGTGGCTAGAGTCCAATGGAGGTTGTGGTGGTGGTGATCATGTAAGTGTACTCTCCGTTTATTGGATGTGCGATGCTATGGAAACTGACCCTGTGTTTGATTAGCTTCTCTAAACTGAAGGAGGATCGAAAGGTCGGAGGCAGAGGGGGCAGATTACCAATCCCTGAGGAATCTGGACAGTGGCACGTCCGAAGACCTGAGAAAAGCGACCAACATGGATCCGAAATCTCTACCCATGCCTCATGTGTGTTTGTAAAGTGTTCAAGCGTAAATACACATGTAAAGTATGCATTCATGTGTATCTACTTGTACACTGGCACGACAAAATTCACGGGGTGTGGGTCTAGTATGTCGTAGGCGCTTCCTCGGCTTGGAGAAGTGCAGCAACGCGTCGTGGCGTCGATTACACAAGTGGACGAAATGCCTGTGGAGAGATGTCGACCCGTGCCGTCTCGATAGCTACGCACAGCTCCCTGCTTATCTGTAGGTGCAGAATCTTGTTTGCGAACAGACCTCCCCACAACTTTTCATAAATACTCGATGGTCTTTCACATCGGGTGGTCGGACGTAATCACAGAAGTCGTTGGAACTCTCCAGAATGCACCACGAACAAATTCTGGACAACCTGGACCGATGACACGGTGCATCATCATGCTGGAATACCCCACCATTGTGTGGGTACGTGAAATCCACGAAGGGCTGCAATGCAATGTCATGACCAGCACACACACACACACACTCACACGCGATGTCAGAGCACAACTGATACAAGTCTGGGAACTTCCAAGACGTCACGGTAAGATGACGTCATCAACCTTCACATACTTCTATCGTATTACTTTTTCTGTGTAAGTATTTATATATATATAAACTTTTTTTATCATGTGACATCCGGTTCTGCGTGACACATTTTGAACGATACTTGAGGTTGGTACATACTTACATACATTCAAGACAAGCTGTTTAGAAAAGGGCCACCAATATACGCCATTGCAGAAACTGTTCGTTCACACCACATCGGACGTGTTTACTGCACTACTGTACTTGGCAACGTTCATTACCGGCCGGTGGGGCCGCGGTGGTGTAGTGGTCAGACCACTCGCCTCCCACCTAGGCGAAGCGGGGTCGATTCCCGGCGGGGTCGCTCCAGGATTTTCGCATGTGGGAATCGTGCCGGACGATGCCGCTGGTCGGCGCGTTTTCTCGGGGATCTCCCGTTTCCCCCGCCCTTGCATTCCAGCGCTGCTCCATGCTCGCCTCGTTTCACCATCGTCGGCTCTCAAGACCTCGATGTTAGTATCCTCCCGAATCCCTGTACTCCACATCACAAATGGCCGGATGTAAGTTAGTATAACGCAGAGTTGGGAGTGAGCCGATGAAAAGACCATACCTGTTTTTAGGGACACTCATTTTTCGCGAAAATATTTCAGTGCTCTATTTCAAAACACTTAAACTCAAATCTATTACTGCGGTTGGATGACTTAACGTGTTACGCTTCTTATGTGTCCGTCCGTGAATCAGAGATGATCGTAACATGAGTAAGTTAATTGTGATTGGCCAGTCNTGTTACGCTTCTTATGTGTCCGTCCGTGAATCAGAGATGATCGTAACATGAGTAAGTTAATTGTGATTGGCCAGTCAAAGAAAGAGCTGTCTTCTCGCAGACACACGCGGCCAGTAAGCACAGGATATATCTATCTGTGTAAAATGATATTCTCTCCATTATGTTCAATTTGAGGCATCTGCTGTCTGCAAAATATCGCGTTGCAGTGAACTTAGAGAAAACTTCTGGCGACCTAATATCTAAGAGACCTGGACTTCTCTCGGATACTTTCGTCAACAGAGAAGACTGCCAAAATATTTTGTGTAGGTCCACAAGAGCAAAAATTAGCATTTTCGACACTCGGCGAAATCGCATATCGAAATTATCGCTTGAAACAATCTAAATGCTAAACTTCCACATGTCTGTGGAGAACTGGACATTTCATTGTATGTTGCTTATTGCGTTCATCATGTACTGTGTTCCCTCGTCCACAGAGAGCTCATCAGGTGTACTNCATTTCATTGTATGTTGCTTATTGCGTTCATCATGTACTGTGTTCCCTCGTCCACAGAGAGCTCATCAGGTGTACTAATGAATGGTTGGTAATGGCCCGTCGTGTTCAAGGCTGTGGACATATTCACATCCACGTATGACAACAGTGGAAAGAATAAATAGCATTTTTAAGTTTATCTAAATCACTAATGTATTTTAAGGGCAAGTCGTGTTTTTTACCGCTGTAATATTTTTTAAGGGGTGGATTTCTCATCTTATGCCTAGCGCCGGTGACTTTTCGCGTAAAAAAATCGGAGCACACAGTAGACCTCAATACTATTTACACACCTCAGCTGTTGTTATACCTCCATTTGCTGCTGGTGCCGTGCCCGTCTTTGACCGAGCCACTCAGGACTAAGTAACTCCGACACTGAACCTTCGTGATTCGTGCGCAAACGGTTAAAACGGGCCAGAACATTTTTTTAGCCAATGAAAGAAGCTGAATGACCCTACAGTGCTTTGGACTGTATCTTGTCTCGAAATCTTTTCGCGAAATATCACTGCCCCTACTTATGCTCTTTGCTGACCAGGCTTCAGAATAACATTGTTTATATGAATGTACGATAATTTGAAAAGCGAGGGAACGTAAATATATTATTTATCGTATGGCATACAGGCACAGTGTTGCAAGGGTCTGTAGTTCATTGTCTGTTGCTCCAGTTTAATCCCTGACCAGGACCCACGACATTTGGGCTTTTTTTTTTTGCAGGTTCGTCATTGGCTCAAAGCCGTCCGGGTCGCGTCTAACAAACTGCGCTCCAATAGAGGCAGAAACTCAAATGTACATGTCGATGAAATCTAACTTATTTTCGTATAATTTCTGGGTCTCTACTAATATCTAGAGACCTGAAAAATTAGCGAGTTCAATGACCTATAGGCTATTCTCCATTGTCGTATGTAAAATCATGCAAATATCACTGTGCATTGGTTGCCTGTTGTATTAGCGGAAGACGGTGATTCGGTCTGCATTTTATTGTGTGTTTGTTATTGGCTCAGAGTTGTCCAGGAGGTGTAAACTAACGGGTGGACCAATAGAATAAGCAATACAAACGTACGAGGTTTTGAATTCTAGCGTGTCCCGAAATGAGACACAAATGTTTCCTGTCTCTAGTAATATCACGTGGCCACTGAGTAGATATGGTGTGTCGGTTCCTTTCTTGTCTGCGTACCTGTCCTCTGATTGGCTGCACGAAGCAGTGGGAACGGACCTGGCGTCTGGTTGGCTACTGCAAGCTGTGAAATATCCCTTATTGGCTGCGGGCTTCCGGCTGGCGAGTATGCTGCCACGCGCTAATTGGCGAATGGTGTTCCAACATTCTTCTGCCAAGTGACGCCATTTTGGTGGCGTGTGTGGTTGGAGTTCATGGTGTAAGCAACTGTTTCGCATCTGTATTCTCGACTTATCTGTAACGTGGCCAGTGTCTTCATAGAAGCAGGCATCGTGACATATCTTAAAAGTTATATAGCTACACTGGGAGAAAAGGTTTATTTCAGCCATCAAAATACTTGTTTGCATAAGGCCAAAAATATATTTTGTTGCCCAACAAAGTATGTGGTTGAGTAAATAAAACTTGAAAAGTAACGAAACTAATTTTGTTCATCTAACAAAATACATGCTTGAATAAAAAAAAAACCTCTGCGTTGAGACAAACGAAATTAGACCACAAACAAAATATCTACTTGATTCAAATGTATACATTTGTTTTGCCACTGATTCCATTGCCCTTGTACAAAATACAGCTCGGGGGTTTGTTTGTATTTTCTGTGACGATGAGGATAGTAAAACTGTTTGTTAGTCTATTTATTGACGCTTAATAACTAAGAGACCAGAAAAAATCGCTAGTTCAATGACCTGCAGGCTAGACTCTGCAGTCTTATGTACAAATATGCCGACATCAACTGCACATTGGTTGCTTGCTGTCACAGTGGAAGGCGACGATTGGACCAGCATTCTCCAGGAAGTGTCAAATACGGCGTGTACCAATGGATAAAGTTATATAAACTCATGTGTTTTGAACTCTAGCTTGTCCTAAAATGAATCCGCGAATTCTTCAGGTCTCTATTAATAACAGTTCAACAGGAAACTAAAACTTGGAACGATGGTAATAAACAAACTGAACATGTGTAAATAATGAGTGTGAAATTAAGTGGCTACAACCAATATAGAGGCGATGAGAAGGACTGTAATTAGAATTGAGACAGACATCAAATATCTCGCTCACCGAGAATAACAAGAGTATAGTGGAGACAGATAGTTTAAAAATGTAATTAATAGCTGTGTGAATTAACTAAAACCTCCAACTCTCACGAACATGCCCCCTCCGGCGTCATCCAACGGGTAATATGTTTAGGGACACTGGAAAACGTGAACATTTTTTCGAGCTGACATATTTTCGATAGTACTCTCCAATTACGATTGGATGATGAAGTTTTGACTGAGTTAAGTTCTCGTGCGAGAACATTCGTTTTCCCAAAGAAACAGGGGTAGTGCAAAGCTCCATACATGCACGACTACCGATAACAGAAGAAAACTGTCGTATATGTGAACATACAGCGCGTTGAATCCCAGCAAGAAGTCATATTATCCCGCCGTAAGGATTTTCAAGCCTGCGGTCTTTACTCGAAGAATCGCTAGCAGTCGATTGCAATCGATTGTCGATATATCGGTGGAGATGTGGTTTGCAATTGCCGTGAGGTTTTTGGCAGAAGCATAGGCCCGTGTCTCGATTGTGGTGCAGAGCTGGTGCCGCTGCCTGGTAGTGGGATATCTCTCGCCCGAGGCGGAGTAGAGAGAAGGAAGTAAAAAAAAAAAAAACTTCCCCTTTTATTTGCTGTCCCTTTGTTTTCCTCAGCGAGGCAAATAGGGCTGACTCAAATCTAATTTAGCCTGAGAGCGAGGGGGTGCGTATGGGAGTGGCTTCGCGAGAGAACTGCCCCTTGCGAACAACAGACCGTTAAAGAACTAGCTCTCTCCCTCTCTCTCTCTCTCGGGCGAGCTGCGTGGATCTAGGCGAGCACTTCGCTTCCTGCTGGAGTTTCGACCCTCGTCCTCTTCAACAAGGGTAGCTTTCTGCGCCGTCGAGACAACCCCTCCTTCCCCGACAGCATCTTCGTCTTCACTTGCCCTCGTCTCTCTGCTTCGCGTGCACGACCATCACGTCCAACTGAAGAAAGCTTAACGCCGTCGAACCCAAAAAAAAAAAAAACTAATAATTTTACTACTGTAACAAACAGTGTTCAACTTGTACACATATATGTAGAGACCTGAAAAATTCGTGAGTTCAATGACCTGTAGGTTATACTCCATTGTCGTGGGTAAAATCACGCAAATGCCAATGTTAATCGGTTGCGTGTTGTATTAGCGGAAGACGGTGACTGGGTCTGCATTTTGTTATGTGTTTATTATTGGCTCAGACTTGTTCATGAGGTGTAAACTAACGGGTGGGCCAATAGCATACGCAATACAAACGTACGAGGTTTTGAATTCTAGCTTGTCCCGAAATGAAAGCGCGAATTTTTCAGGTCTCTACATATATGTGATGAGATACTCCTCGAATAAAAAAAAATTACGCTTTAAATTTTTTGAGTAAATTGATTTCAAATTCTAATTTTTTTTTCTGTTTTGCTGCAGCCATAATAAAAAATACTAAATAAGTTGTACGAATGAAAAAATTTACAAAGCAAACTAATGCCATGGGCTACCGTGTGACATATATGTAATCGCCAAATAACAGTTCATATATTAGAAATAAAAGTTAAAAATTTGCACAAATGCCTTCATATTAAACTTTTTTTTTTTTTCATATATATGGCTTGTTATTTGGTGATGACACACATGCCACGCGGTAACCCATGACATTAGTTTACTTTCTAATTTTTTTCATTTGTACAACTAAGATGGCATTTTTTTATTATGATTGCAGTAAAAAGGAAAAAAAGTTAAATTTTGCAACAAAATTATTTAAAAAATATAAAGTATAAAAATATTTTATTCGAGGAAAATGTTATCACATGTAATGTGTACAAGTTGACCGTGTTTTAGTACACATAAAATTATTAATTGTTTGGGATCCAATACCTTTCACTCTTTCATTCCCACATTAATATATGGTATTGGATGTTGCAAATTAGAAAAAAAATTTATTTGTGCTATACTTAAGAAGTCAAAGAACTCGTTTCGTTTGTACAACCAATAACATTTGCGTTCGGTGATAGTGATGCGGTCCAGTGATAACGTAGAGCAGTAGAGCAGTTAACGACTCAGTGATGACCAACAAGGTAGGTCATTGGCAGCGCCACCTGTTGTTCGCCAGATCATCCCACGACTAATTGTACTCCAAAACACGTTAGTTGTACTCCAAAACACGTTATTTGTACTCCAAAACACGTTAGTTTTACTCCAAAACACGTTAGTCGTACTTCAAAACACGTTAGTCGTACTCCATAACACGTTAGTCGTACTCCAATACACGTTAGTCGTACTCCAATACACGTTAGTTGTACTCCAATACACGTTAGTTGTACTCCAATACACGTTAGTCGTACTCCAGAACACGTTAATCGTAATCCAAAACACGTTAGTTGTACTCCAATACACGTTAGTTGTACTCCAGAACACGTTAATCGTACTCCAGAACACGTTAGTTGTACTCCAGAACACGTCAGTTTAGAACCAGTATCTGAGCGACTGTAACACGCTCGGGTCTTAAGTGTCTGCCAGCCGATCAATAGACGTTCAGTGTCAGGGTAACTTTATTCTGATTGGCCCAGTCGAGTAGCAAATGCCTTCTCACTCAGACACGCGGCCAACATGCAAAGAGAATTTGCAAGCTTGAAGGTAAGAGTTGAGATCCAGCTTGAGCATAAATCATTTCGCTTAAAAAAAAAACAGGTGGCCCTGATCATTGGACAATGAGCCTCGCGGTGTAGCTACAGTACCGGCCAAATGCAACCTTCCCGCGCAACACGTAGACAATTGTCTGCAGTAAGCATGAAAGGGTTGACGCGTTCAGTATCCGTGTCCATAATCGAGGGCATGTTGCACGCGAAGAATATTTATGGCCAGAGTTGTTCACAACAAGGAATTAGTGGCCTGTGTTTTAAATGTCTTCCGTGTGAGAAATCTGATTTGTTGAAGTTTTATTTCGTCTGTGAATTGCAAATGGTTAACACCGGCCGCAAGGAACACGTAATATGTGGTTATTCGGTTGCGGGAAGCACGCTCGACTCAGGGACAGCTCACATCAAAATATTGAATTATTGGAACACTTGAGCTCGTGAATTAATTTCGGACTGAGCGGGTCAAAAGCGTTGTCCACGAATAAAATTAATTTTATATTTGTACCACGCACTGTTCAACTTGTAGACGACATCTGTTGTGACAACAACTTACTCCTCAGGTATGTTTTTAGAGTGGACGGCTTTTGCAAAATATTATGCCGAAGTCAAAATTTTACTGTTTTTATACTTTCCTCCCACCTCTTAATAACCCTTTCAGACCAACTTCAGAATACTGTCACGAGTGTTGCGAACAAAATATCCATGATGCGCGCTGCACGTGAGTAGACTCGACATTTGTTTCGTCGTCGCAGCCAATGAGCTGTGTGCTACACGTTTGGCTACAGTCGTACGAATTAATTACGACCTGGACTAGTAAGATAATTCGCGAACCATTTATCCGCAGGTAAGATCGATGGTCCGTTGATAGAGACCGGAAAAATTCGCGAGTTCAATGACCTGCAGGGTAGACTCTACACTCTTATGTACAAATATTCTGACATCAACTTCACACTGGTTGCCTACTGTCACAGTGGAAGGCGACGATTGGACCAGCGTTCTCCAGGAAGTTTCAAATACCGCGTGGGCCAATGGCTGAAGTTATATAAACGCTAGTATTTTGAATTCTAGCTTGTCCCGAAATGAATCCCGCGAATTCTTCAGGTGTCTATCNTTGTCCCGAAATGAATCCCGCGAATTCTTCAGGTGTCTATCCATTGAGCTTCGCAATGTGTGTACACACCACAAATTACCTACACGTGCTTAATGTACACAATTGTGTACACTGAGTGTGATTGGTTTAAGAGCAGCGGTACTCAGGCGTTTATTTAAGGGGGCCATATTAAGAAATACTAAGACCGCCGCGGGCCGCACTTACGACACTTGACGTAATTATATTTGTGAACTAAAAGTAGGTAGANGTCTCTCTGCTTCGCGTGCACGACCATCACGTCCAACTGAAGAGAGCTTAACGCCGTCGAACCCAAAAAAAAAAACTAATAATTTTACTATTGCAACAAACAGTGTTCAACTCGTACACACATATGTAGAGACTTGAAAAATTCGCGAGATCAATGACCTGCAGGTTATACTCCATTGTCGTAGGTAAAATCACGCAAATGCCAACGTTAATTGGTTGCGTGTTGTATTAGCGGAAGACGGTGACTGGGTCTGCATTTTGTTGTGTGTTTATTTATTGGCTCAGAGTTGTTCATGAGGTGTAAACTAACGGGTGGGCCAATAGCATACGCAATACAAACGTACGAGGTTTTTAATTCTAGCTTGTCCCGAAATGAAAGCACGAATTTTTCAGGTCTCTACATATATGTGATGAGATACTCCTCGAATAAAAAAAAATACGCTTTATATTTTTAGAGAAAATTGATTTCAAATTCTAATTTTTTTTCTGTTTTGCTGCAACCATAATAAAAAGTACTAACTAAGTTGTACGAATGAAAAAATTTACAAAGCAAACTAATGCCATGGGCTACCGTGTGACATATATGTAATCACGAAGTAACATGCACAAATTCCTTCATATTAAACTTTTTTTTTCATACATATGGCTTGTTATTTGGTTATGAGACACATGTCACGCGGTAGCCCATTGCATTAGTTTACTTTCAAATTTTTTAATTTGTACTAATAAGATAGTATTTTTTATTATGACTGTAGCAAAAAGGAAAAAAGTAAAATTTTGCAACAAAATTATTTAAAAATATAAAGTATAAAAAAATTTTATTCCAGGAAAATGTTATCACATGTAATGTGTACAAGTTGACCGTGTTTTAGTACACATAAAATGATTAAATGTTTGGGGTCCAATACCTTTCACTCTTTCATTCCCACATTAATATATGGTATTGGGTGTTGCAAATTAGAAAAAAAATTTATTTGTGCTATACTTAAGAAGTCAAAGAACTCGTTTCGTTTGTACAACCAATAACATTTGCGTTCGGTGATAGTGATGCGGTCCAGTGATAACGTAGAGCAGTAGAGCAGTTAACGACTCAGTGATGACCAACAAGGTAGGTCATTGGCAGCGCCACCTGTTGTTCGCCAGATCATCCCACGACTAATTGTACTCCAAAACACGTTAGTCGTACTCCAAAACACGTTAGTCGTACTTAAAAACACGTTAGCCGTACTCCAGAACACGTTAGTAGTACTCCAGAACACGTTAGTCGTATTCCGAAACACGTTAGTTGTACTCCAATACACGTTAGTTCAGAACCAGTATCTGAGCGACTGTAACACGCTCGGGTCTTAAGTGCCTGCCAGCCGATCAATAGACGTTCAGTGTCAGGATAACTTTATTCTGATTGGCCCAGTCGAGTAGCAAATGCCTTCTCACTCAGACACGCGGCCAACATGCAAAGAGAATTTGCAAGCTTGCACGTAAGAGTTGAGATCCAGCTTGAGCATAAATCATTTCGCTTAAAAAAATAACCGGTGGCCCTGATTATTGGACAATGAGCCTCGCGGTGTAGCTACAGTACCGGCCAAATGCAACCTTCCCGCGCAACACGTAGACAGTTGTCTGCAGTAAGCATGAAAGGGTTGACGCGTTCATTACCCGTGTCCATAATCGAGGGCATGTTGCACGCGAAGAATATTAATGGCCAGAGCTGTACACTACAAGGAATTAGTGGCCTGTGTTTTAAATGTCTTCCGTGTGAGAAATCTGATTTGTTGAAGTTTTCTTTCGTCTGTGAATTGCAAATGGTCAACACCGGCCGCAAGGAACACGTAATATGTTGTTCTTCGGTTACGGGAAGCACGCTCGACTCAGGGACAGCTCACATCAAAATATTTAATTATTGGAACACTTGAGCTGGTGAATTAATTTCGGACTGAGCGGGTTAAAAGCGTTGTCCACGAATAAAATTCATTTTATATTTGTACCACGCACTGTTCAACTTGTAGACGTCATCTGTTGTGACAACAACTTACTCCTCAGGTATGTTTTTAGAGTGCATGGCTTTTGCAAAATATTATGCCAAAGTCAAAATTTTACTGTTTTTATACTTTCCTCCCACCTCTTAATAACCCTTTCAGACCAACTTCAGATTACTGTCTCGAGTGTTGCGAACAAAATATCCATGATGCGCGCTGCACGTGAGTAGACTCGACATTTGTTTCGTCGTCGCAGCCAATGAGCTGTGTGCTACACGTTTGGCTACAGTCGTACGAATTAATTACGACCTGGACTAGTAAGATAGTTCGCGAACCATTTGCCCGCAGGTAAGATCGATGGTCCATTGATAGAGACCGGAAAAATTCGTGAGTTCAATGACCTGCAGGCTTGAATCTACACTCTTATGTACAAATACTCCGACATCAACTTCACACTGGTTGCCTACTGTCACAGTGGAAGGCGACGATTGGACCAGGGTTCTCCAGGAAGTTTCAAATACCGCGTGGGCCAATGGCTGAAGTTATATAAACGCTAGTATTTTGAATTCTACCTTGTCCTGAAATGAATCCCGCGAATTCTTCAGGTGTCTATCCATTGAGCTTCGCAATGTGTGTACACACCACAAATTACCTACACGTGCTTAATGTACACAATTGTGTACACTGAGTGTGATTGGTTTAAGAGCAGCGGTACTCAGGCGTTTATTTAAAGGGGCCATATAANATTTAAGGGGGCCATATTAAGAAATACTAAGACCGCCGCGGGCCGCACTTACGACACTTGACGTAATTATATTTGTGAACTAAAAGTAGGTAGACAATTCGATGACATTTAAAATTCAGAGTGTCGTGTATCGTCTTGCGTGTGGTTTGTTCATTCGTTCGATACGGTGATGGCGGGCGGAGGTAGTACATGAAAAAATATGCACAGAAGTCGCCTGACTGATAAAATAATGAAAAATATAGGCTAGTTTCATGAGTGACTTTTAATTTTAATAAATTCGTATTATGTAATGCTAGAGACCGGAAAAATTCGCTAGTTCAACGACCTGTAGGCTAGACTCTACAGTCTTATGTACACAAGTGCCAATATTAAATGCACATTGGTTGTCTGCTGTCACAGTGGAAGGCGGCGATTGGGCCAGCGTTCTCCACGAGGTGTCAAACACCGTGTGCACCAATAGCTTAAGTTGTATCAACACACGTGTTTTGAATTATAGCATGTCTCAAAATTAATAAGCAAATTTTTCAGGGCTCTATGTATTGCTTTTTTAATTTTTGTAATGCACACCCTAAAAATAAGAATATGTTTAATTGTAACTACTGAAGCCAGCGAGCGCGGGCCTCAAAGAATGGGGGCCCACGGGCCGTAGTTTGAGGACCCCCTGGTTTAAGAAAACCGTCGAGACACGTGCACAGTTCGCTGAATCACGGCAGACGTCGGCTTTTCCTGCGATGAACCACCGTCTCTAAACATGCGAAGTTTCGCAGAACGCCGCACTGTGAGTCGGCGAAGATGCGCGCTTGTCGTGATCTTCTCGTTCCGTCGTCGTGTACAGTGCAGTTATTTCGCGAAGCGAAACTCCTGTACGGCGGACGATACGTCTGAATGACGTCGAGCAGTGAAGCGATTCAACGAGCGGAGATTTCTCTGGCGTAGCTTGACTTCTCGACAGAATGGACCGCGGCGTGTTCATCAGAGGTGCGGTCGTCGCGTGGTTTTCTGCACGTGAACACGCACAAACATNACCACCGTCTCTAAACATGCGAAGTTTCGCAGAACGCCGCACTGTGAGTCGGCGAAGATGCGCGCTTGTCGTGATATTCTCGTTCCGTCGTCGTGTACAGTGCAGTTATTTCGCGAAGCGAAACTCCTGTACGGCGGACGATACGTCTGAATGACGTCGAGCAGTGAAGCGATTCAACGAGCGGAGATTTCTCTGGCGTAGCTTGACTTCTTGACAGAATGGACCGCGGCGTGTTCATCAGAGGTGCGGTCGTCGCGTGGTTTTCTGCACGTGAACACGCACAAACATCCTCTCCTCTTCGAACGCATGCATAACGAATCCATTTGAAATGCAAATATTTGTAATGAAAACGACTTTGACCCCGCGCGGCTCACGTCATCAACGTTTTTAGAACGAATCTGTCTGCAATTCATACTTTTACTGCTCTAATATTTTATATATATTTTTTCTTTTTAAACGACACACTTTGCGGAACATGACTTGTAAAAAATGTCACCCCTGGTGTAATAACATCCCCGGCAGGGTTTAGATGAATTTCCTTCATTCAAACCGCACTGAAGAGTACATTTTCAATACGTGCACAGCTAAAGACGTGCTACATTTAGGGGACTCGACCGGCGTCATTTACTTCTCTTGTTTAATGTCAACAAACCTTCAGACTTTTTTTTTTTTGCTGCATTAAAAACTTGCTCCTTTAAATTGGGAAGTCAGGATGTTTGATTCCATTTTTTAACATATACTTTGCTATCTTTAATTAATGAATCGCGTATGCATAACGGTATTGTTGATTACTGTATATTGTAGGGACTAGAAAATTTCGCGAACTCATTTTAAGACAAACTAGCCCTGAAGCAAATGTGCCTTTCTGTTACGTTTTCAATTGGACCAAGCTTTATTTGACGCGCCCAGGTGAACTCTGATCCAATAACATATATACTTGGAATGAAGCAAGCAGCGAATCCCTTGTCACCTGGTCTGAGGTAGAATTGGCTAAACACTGGGGCAGCAGCCAATGAACACAAAGCTGAGGCTCAAAAATACAGAGGAGCGTGGAGTCTAGTCTACAGGTGGTTTAAAACGTGAAATTTTCCTGACCTTATCTATTAGCAATTGCTAGGGCTAGTGACTTTTCGCGTAAAAATCGGAGCACGCAGTAGACTTCAATAGTATATACACACCTCGGCTGTTGTTATGCCTCCATTGGCTGCTGGTGCCATGTCCGTCTTCGACCAAGCCACTCAGGACTAAGTAACTCCGACATTCAACCTTCGTGATTCGTGCTCAAACGGTTAACACGGGCCAGAAAATTTTTTAACCAATCAAAGAAGTTGGACGACCCTACAGTGCTTTGGACTGTATCTTGTCTCAAAATCTTTTCGCGAAATATCACTGCCCCTAGTTATAGGTCCTGGCAACACCGGACATGGTTACCACCGCCGATCGCGTCCCCGGAAGGCCGTGCCGTCACGAGACCAGGAACCGGAATTTCCATAACGCGTTAAGTGCGATTGCAAATCTAGTTGCAGCCCGACAGACTTGGGGGTCTAATCACTGTGGCTGGGGGCGGACCGCTGTGTATGTGTTTCATCTGGGCTCCGGGCCCGTAATTATGTTAACCGCTGTTGCTATCTTAGTGAGTGTACGTGCAGGTGTTGACGGCGAGGGAGTGTAGCTCCCCTCCAGTCTCCCGACCGGCGTGTTGCAGTGTCGTGATGCCTGTGGAACGTGTTTCAGTGTTGCTCTGCAAGTGGCTAGTTGAACTGGCGTGTACTGCGTCGGCGATTCCCTGCAACCCGAGTGGCTGCTCATCGACCACCCAGCTTGCTCGTCATCAGTCCTTACCGTGCTGCAAGTCAGGGTCCGGCCTCCCTCTTATCCCCCGGTTATTACGTCGTGTGGCGTTTGTGAGAAACTTTGCACTTTATTAGTACACTTTCCTGGCACCCCGTGTGCCAGGATTGTGGCCGGCCATGGTCAAAACTAGGGTTGACCAGTGTAGCAGGCGTACCTACATTAGCCTCCCGAAGGGCATCATTCGCAGATAGTCCTTAAAAACTAAAAACATATCTTGCAGCCTTGAATGCAATATTTTTGTAATTTTTTTAAAGAATTTATATATTTTTTCTTTTGTTTTTGAATTTATTTAAATTTTTTTATTTGGCTTTAGAAATTTTTTAAAATTGTTTGTAATATGGTTTTTAATTTTTATTCTTTTTTGTACAATTTTTTTATATTTTTTTTTAAAACTAAAACTAACTTAAAAACGAATGCCTCTAACCCAGTCCTGATCTCCCACGTGTGTCTCTCGGCCTGGATTCCTGACGACAGAGTGAGGCGAAAGTTGTCTGCCAGTGCACCCACATGAGTGGTCTGTTATTAGCTCAGAGGTCACCTGGAAGTGTCTGATAAACTGTGATCCAATGGCAACCACAGCAGAAATAAACATGGGTTTGAAGTCTAGCTTGTCCTGAAATGAATTCGCGAAATTTTCAAGTCCCTACTGAAATTTCCATCGTGAGCTCATATTTCTAATATGTAGAGACCTGAAAAATTCGCGGATTCATTTCGGGACAAGCTAGAATTCAAAACACGTGTGTTAATAAAATGTCAACCATTGGTCCACGCGGTGTTTGACACCTCCTGGAGAAGGGAGCTGCTCCATTATCACCTCGTTTCACCCTCATCGGCTTTCAAGACCTCGTTGTTAAGAGCCCCACAAATCTCAACTCAACTCAACAACGAATGATGTGACGGACGTATCTATTTGTTCGTGATTTTCTGCCGCGCGAATTGCGTTGCAAATTGTTTGGAACTCGCATTTTTATGAAAACACAAAAAAATGTTCCCACATTATACCGAATAACACTCAATAAAGACATCATATACAACATCACATATACTATTTCAGAGCCCTCCAACATAGTTAAAAAAAAACCTTTTTTTTCACTCTGCTGTGTTTCAAAATACACTGGTCTGAAACATGCAAAACTATTACAACAGGGACGTGCACGGAGTTTTGCTTCAGACTTCTGCCAGTAAAAAAAGATTAAAATCCCTCAGGTACACAGAGCACAGCGAGAACATTGAACGCCAGTTCAGAGCCTTGCACGTAGGAGCGTTTCGGCACTTGATTAAGGTGGCCTTGTCACCCTTAACGCTCCCTCTCTTCTCGGCCTCCTACGCGCAAAACACTAATACGTAGAGACCTGAAAAATTTGCGAGTTCAATGACTTGTAGGTTATACTCCATTGTCGTATGTAAAATCATGCAAATGTCAATGTTAATTAGTTATGTGTTTTATTAGCGGAAGACGGTGACTGGGTCTACTTTTTACTGTGTGTTTATCATTGGCTCAGAGTTGTACAGGAGGTGTAAACTAACGGGTGGGCCAATAGCATACGCAATACAAACGTACGAGGTTTTGAATTCTAGCTTGTCCCGAGACGAAACCGCGAATTTTTTAGGTCTCTACTAATACGTGAATATTTTTTATCTCAAATAAATTATTAAATATTCTGGGTTAGTGCCAAATTAATTTGCGAAATTCGAAGGGCCTGTTTTAATAACAACGCGAATTTCGCACATGTATGCCGAGAATTCTGTTTTCTAAAATTCTGATATTTCAAGCTCATTTTCGTTCTGCGGTAAGAGAACGAACTCTCGCTAGCGTGGCGCATGACGTAAACAAAGCGTCTTAACGACTTCAAAGCCGTAAAACACTGAATAAAAAAAAAAACAAAAGCGGAGTTGCCCTTGAGAAGGCTCGGCCACGGCGGAGTTTTTGCCTCGGGCGCAGACGTAATGACTTCTCTCGTATTTACTGAAACAGCGAGCGAAAATAACACCTGGCCAACTCAAAACAAACAGGGTTTCGTTTTTAATGCAGGTGCTGTGGGAAGATTGGTCGGGAGTAAGGGGCTGACTGTGAGGGGGGAGGGGCTGACTGGGGGGGCGGTTGCATAACCCCTACCTCTGCGCGTCGCCACCCGCCAACGAATTTGAAGGTTTATGAAATATTAATAGCTTGGGACCTATACCGTCCGCGATTAA
>NQII01000866.1:267940-320023 GCA_002778355.1 Clitarchus hookeri
TTCCTTACCGCTGTTTTTAAGATCATAACGGGAACACTACACGCTATGTACAACGAACGTCGTAACAGGAGGCCCTATCACTTCGCTTTATAAAACGACACCACAGACCAGTCTTCTATACACTTTGTTTACTCGAGCAGCAGGCGTTTGCTCATTGGCAGGGCCGCCTGCTCTTCGCGAAAATATTCCACGACTACTTGTTCTCCGAAACACTAGAGCTCAGATCCACTCTCTTGATTGGATCATTTTAACTTTCGCGCTTTGCAGGTGTCTCTCCGCCAATCACGGCCACTCAGTGTCGGAGTTACCTCATTCTGATTGGCCCAGTCAGGTAAGCAACTGTCTCCCGACAAAGATACTTGGCCAATAACCGAAGGAAAACTACACGTATGCCATAGCGCATTGGAGTCTACGTCGAAATACCTTACATTTGCTAAAAAATTGAAATTTTACTTTGATTTAATCTGTAGAGTGTAATATTTCATGTATAGCTATTATGAATAAAGACAGAGAGAAAATACATATGTTGGTAATGCCTAGTAAGAAATAGTTCTCATGCAAAATATTATTACACTGAGTTCGCGCGAATGCGGTGCGTGGACATCCTGGTGTAGTTTTCTAAGCTTGGTTTGCATGAGGCGGAGGAATATCCTCAAAGTAGATCTTTTGCAGGGCTTCAGAAAATGTGGAAGTAACCGTGAATGGATTACAGTTAGGACCGCTGATTTTTCGCGAAAAAGATTCCACGAATAGTTGTGCTCCAAAACACACTAATTTAGAACCAGTATTGATGTTAGTTGATTATATTCTGCGCGCGTCTTAGATGTCTGCTCGCGAATAAAAGGCGTACAGCAACGGAATTACCGAATTTCGATTGGCCAGTCACGCAAGAAAATTTCTTCTCACAGAGACACGCCACCAATAAGCAAAATAATACGGCTGGAATGCCTTAGCTAGGGGCAGTGATATTTCGCGAAAAGAATACGAGACAAGATACAGTCCAAAGAACTGTAGGGTCGTCCAGCTTCTTTGATTGGCTAAAACATGTTCTGGCCCGTGTTAACAGTTTGCGCACGAATCACGAAGGTTCGGTGTTGGAGTTACTTAGTCCTGAGCGGCTTGATCAAAGACGGACACGGCACCAGCAGCCAATGGAGGTATAACAACAGCTGAGGTGTGTGTATAGTATTGAAGTCTACTGTGTGCTCCGATTTTTACGCGAAAAGTCACTGGCTAACCTTGGGGTATTGAAATATAGAATGTGCGGAAGTATTTTGGCGAAAAAAACAGGTGGCCCTAACGATAGTCAGTAATAATAATAATGGCGCGTGGGGAGTGCACCCAGGGCAAGGCAACACCCTCCGAGTGACGGTCTTTCCAGCTGGGACCCGTAGGTGACCGTCATCCCCGGGCATGACAGAAATTAAAGCCTAGAATGGAGCGGCGCTGGAATGCAAGGGCGGGGGAAACGGGAGTACCCCGAGAAAACCCGCCTGCAAGCGGCATCGTCCAGCACTATTACCACATGCGAAAACCCAGGAGTGAACCCACCGGGGATCGAACCCGGATCGCCGTGGTGGGAGGCGAGCGCCCTGGCCACTACGCCACCGCTGCCCACGATAGTCAGTATTTCAGTTGGCGAGAAGAAAACTGTTCTCTTTGATAATTCCTTAAACGAGCACGATAGCTTGTAGAACCTGTTACGTCTTTCGCAACACATCAATTGGTACAGAGCCAACGCTCGTTATCCAATCGGCGACGGGTTACCTACTCACCAGCCGGCTGTCCTACCAATAAAAAACCTATCGTAGCGCGCAGTAGCCAATAAAAACCAATAACCGGTTCCCAAAGGCTCTCGGTAAATAGGTAACGCGCAGATCAAAGGGACCGCAACGTTATTTCGTCCCTGTGTACTTATCTACCGCGTGGTGTCAGCTTGTTAACTGGACTGTAGTTACGCGGTGCAATCTCGTCGTCCGTTGTCCTTCCCCTCCCTTGAAGAGCCGTTGCAGGAGTGTTCGAGCGAGCGAGGGAAGAGATACGATGAAGTGAAGTGGGCACGAGTGCTGGCACGTCGTTCGCACCCTCGACGAGTGTTCCGTTAGCAGCGGCGTCTCACTGTTCGCAGTCTCACCGCATATCCCAACAGCTCCGCCCTTCTCAGGGTAAGCTTGGTTCTGCTCGGATTCGGAACGAAACGAAATTAATTACACACGGTAGAGTTTGGCACAGGGAGAGTTACGCCGCAAGGTACACAGGCGTTCCAAAGAGGCCGCCTTAAGCTAGCGACGATGCCTCTGCCAACATTTTAAGAATGTACTAACTTTATTTCGTAACTATGGTGTTTAGAAGAGCTGACGTTAAAAGTACATATGTGTTTGGCATTGAGGAAAATGGAAAACGTTAGTAATTTAAATGCGAAATAAATGTAGTCCTCGTCGAAAGGAACTTTGTCCTTTTCACGTTTCCTTAAGGAAACTGAGCAGGAAAGGCTTGCTAATGACATTTTTTAACAGTTTCACTTTTATTGTCGATTCAGTTATCATATTTAAACAAAGTGATACAGAAGTCTTGCTAAATCTAGTTTACGATAACATGTTAAACATGTGAAACTATTTTGTTATATTTCCAGTGTGATGCGAAGAACGAAGTTTATTCTTTACGTAAGTTCTAACGTTAACGTTACACAAGTCGGAAGATTTTACACAATTATATTTATTTTCTGAGAATTTCAATAATTAATTTTACTTACATACAAAACGGAAAATAATTCGGTACACATGAGTTACCAGTGCACCCTGGGGGCGAAAAAATTTAGTTGCTAAACTAAAAGCATCGATCTTTCTAACCTGAGTAGAATACATCTTACTCAGGAGTTGTTGCAGTGCTCGAAGTAAACAATATGGTGGACGGAAACAAGGTAACAAGAAAAACAAAAGACGGCCAAAAACAAGATGGTGGCTGGAAACAAGATGGCTACTGGAAACCAGATGGCGGCCGGAAACAATAAGGCGGTTGGAAACAAGATGGCATCTGGGAACCAGATAATGGATGTAAAAAAGATGGCGGACGAAATAAGATGGCAGACGGAATCAACATAACGGACGAAAACAAAATGGCGGGTCCAATAAAGCAACAGTGACGTCATCCAAGATGGCGGATACATTATGGCGGCGGATCCTAAGATCCTCAGCCCCCAGCACTTGTCTTGAAACGTACTATTTCTATCTATTATCGGCTGGTCCAGCATCGAAAGATGCTGTGGCCCTCGCCCTGTAATATTCTCCCCTGGCACTATGACGTCACACGTCAATCAAGTTTGAAAAGCATTATGTTTATATAGGGCCACCTGTATTTCGCGGAACGATTTCAGGACTGCTTTTACTCCAAAGCACTAGAGCTCACATCCACTTTCATGATTGGATGATTTTAGCTGTCACATATTGCAGGTTTCTGCCAGCGAATCACGGACATGCAGTGTCGGAGTTACCTAATTCCGATTGGCCCAGTCAGGTAAGGAACTGTCGCCCGACAAAGACACGTGGCCGATTACTAGGGACACCCGAATTACGCGAAAAGAACTCCGCGCGTGTTAGATTTCAATACCCCGCGGGCATACTAGCAGTTTTATTTTGCTTACTGGTCGTGTGTCTTTTTGAGGAAACATTTTCTCACTTGACTGGCCAATTAAAACCGGGTTACTCCTGTAGCGCGCGTCTGTGATACGCGAGCAAACACGTAAGATGCGTAACACGTGAATCATCCAATCAAGAAAGCGGATCTAAGGTAAAGTTTTCTGAAATACAACTGGTTGTGAAATATTTACGCGAAATTTGGGTGTCCCTACCAATAACCGAAGGAAAAATGTACGTATGCCATAAGTAGGGGCAGTGATATTTCGCGAAAAGGTTTTTAGACAAGATACAGTCCAAAGCACTTTAGGGTCGTCCAGCTTCTTTCCTGGCTAAAAATTGTTCTGGCCCGTGTTAACCGTTTGCGCAGGAATCACGAAGGTTCAGTGTCGGAGTTGCTTAGTCCTTAATGGCTTGGTCAAAGACGGACACGGCACCAGCAGCCAATGGAGGCATAACAAGAGCTGAGGTGTGTATATAGTATTGAAGTCTACCGTGTGCTCCGATTTTTACGCGAAAAGTCACTGGCCATAGCCATAGGATATTGGAGTCTAGCCTTCGCGTTGATCTTTCCGCGAAAAACAGGTGGCTCTATGTATGCATTGTGGATGGGAGGAAGCTGGAGATGATTTGAATTCTCTGTCACATCAGAGGAACACACCGGTCCTTTCGAGAATACCGAGGGATTACTCCCAGGAAAAAAAATCCTTACGCCCCAGTAGTCACCGTCACATTTCCCAAATAAGATTCTCCTTCCATGAATACTCCCGCCCGGCGAGAACTAGTAAACAACCGGGAACCCCGAGAAGTGGCAGTTTAAGGAGGTGCCGATGAGCCAGCCATGCTCACGTACCTGTCCTTCCAACCTTTGCAGAGTTGAAATTGCCACTGACTCGTGTTCACAATGTGGAATGACAGGACAGTTTCGTGTTTCAACCAAGCTGCACGCTAGACTCCACGTTACTGCGTATTTTCGAGCTTCAGCTTTGTGTTCATTGGCTGCCGCTACCTCAAACCAGGTGGCACAGGATTCGGTGCGTGATTTCTTGCAGGTCTGTTATTGGCGCTCAGTGTCCATCTGGGCGTGTCAAACAAACCGTTATCCAGTTGCAAAAGTAACAGAAGTGTAGATGTTTTTGAGGTCGGGCTTGCCCCTAAATTAATTCGCGAAATTTTCCAGTTCTCTAAAATTGTGTAATTTATTGCTCACATTTGCACAAAATTAACTGAGGCATAATTTTAAATAACTCGGTATACACAAATTGAAACGTCTAACATTTAATGCGATATTAAGATACGGAACTGCATTTTCGCACATTGTTGCTAACGCAATAGTAAGCATGCTACTCAGCTGTCCATATAAATATAGAATGCAGTGATGCAAACATTTTTTTTTCAAAGGCAGATCTCATATATGCTCAGTTCACCGATAACGAGACCTAAGCAGATGGCCGTGCCTACTATAAAAATGACAGGGAGTGATTTCTGAATTGCATGACGTGGGATGATCAAATAGAGAACCTCGCACACTATAGCGTTAGCCCATCACTGGAGACCAGAAGAAATTCGCGAGTTCAATGACCTGTAGGTTATACTCCATTGTCGTGTGTAAAATCACGCAAATGTCAATGTTAATTGGTTGCGTGTTGTATTAGCGGTAGACGGTGACTGGGTCTGCATTTTGTTGTGTGATTGTTATTGGCTCAGAGTTGTTCACGAGGTGTAAACTAACGGGTGGGCCAATAGCATACGCAATACAAACGTACGATGTTTTGAATTCTAGCTTATCCCGAAATGAAAGCGCGAATTTTTCAGGTCTCTAATCATAGATGTTCGTAATAGGAATAATTTAATTCTAAATGGCTAGTCAAAGAAAGAATCGCCTGTTCACAAAAACACGTGGGCAATAAGCAAAAGAAAACTGCTACGAGACCCGCATAGTATTGCAATGTAGCTGGAGCTAAACTCTCTTCGCTAATATCGCGTGTCCTTATAGTCAATTCGCCGTTTCTTCACACTTCTTTAATTAAGCATTTGAAAAAACACCCCATATATGGCATGTTTGGTTGCTTTCCAAAGATGTCATGGTTCACAAACGTTTTATACTTGCGTGAACATAAAAATTGTCTTATATTTGGTTAAATTGAACTCTTCATTTTATTTAATCTATAAATTTGAATGTTTCATTTATAGCTATTATTAGGGGCAGTGGTATTTCGCGAAAAGATTTCGAGACAAGATACAGTCCAAAGCACTGTAAAGTCGTCCAGCTTCTTTGGTTGGCTACAAAAATGTTCTGGCCCGTGTGAACCGTCTGTGCACGAATCACGAAGTATCAATGTCGGAGTTACTTAGTCCTGAGTGGCTTGGTCAAAGACGGACACGGCACCAGCAGCCAATGGAGGTATAACAACTACTGAGGTGTGTTTATAGTATTGAAATCTACTGTGTGCTCCGATTTTTACGCGAATAGTCACTGGCACTAGCTATTATGAATGAAGATGGAGAGAACATACGTGTGTTGGTAATACCTGGTAAGAAATAGTTAGTAAGCAAAATATAATTACACTGAGTGAGCACGAATTCGGTGCGATGACCGTGTGACCTAATTTTCTTAGCTTAGTTTGCATGAGGCGGAGTAATATCCTGGAAGTATAACAATAGCAGGGCTTCAGAAACTTTGGATGTAACCGTCAATGGACTACAGGCATGCCAACGTTTACTCGTGAGCAGGCTTGTGGTATTTGACTGGGCCAGTAAAAAAAAACGTTATACCGGTACTGAGTGAGCGTTTGTGATTGGGCAGTCTCTAAGTGGCTAACAGATAAAAAATCTACAATAACGAAAGTGAATCTTAGCTAAGGAGTTTCAAATTTCAAGTACGCTGAAAATCTTTCCGCGGAAACCGGGTGTTCCTAAGTTTAAGAGAAACACTTCTTTCTTGGAGGAAATTTAAGAACAAAAACCTGTGTGGTTTGTTTTTGAAAGATCCTTACACTGGAGCTCACATTACAAGGACCTTTCAAAGGAAATATCAGCGCCCGGAATGGACCCGGTATGCATCTTTCTACTCGAAATTCAGGTTTTCTTATAGACTTACAGCAAAGGAGTAGTCTACGTCGAAAATATGAACGTTTGTGGCTCGAAACCAGACACCCGTAAGAAGCGTGGAAAGTTAATAACCTTACATTCACGAAAGCGGTTTCGAGTTGAAATGTTATGAAATACGAGTAAATAAGAACTCTTCGCGAAAATCGATTATATTTACAAATATATAAAAAAAATTTAAACAAAGTGTAGATTTAGTATTTTAATTAATTAAATTTGTTAAAAACGTTGGCGCATTTACCCTAAAAAAAAAAAAATTACACCCGGTGTTGAGGCACAACTTCAAAAGAAACGCTACAGTAATTTCTGGTAATTCCATGTTTCCGTAAGAAATCTAAACTCATAAGTAGGCCCAGTGACTTTTCGCGTAAAAATCGGAGCACGCAGTAGACTTCAATACCATACACACACCTAAGCTGTTGTTATGCCTCCATTGACTGCTGATGCCGTGTCCGTCTTTGACCAAGCCACTCAGCACTAAGTAACTCCGACACTGAACCTTCGTGATTCGTGCGCAAACGGTTAACATGGGCCAAAATATTTTTTAGCCAATCAAAGAAGCTGGACGACCCTACAGTGCTTTGGAACGTATCTAGTCACGACATCTTTTCGCGAAATATCACTGCCCCTACTCATCTGCGTGACCCTGAAATCCCGGTATCCCCTTCGTTAGTATCGGGCGAACACTTTTGGATGGCAGCGAACACAGCTGCGGAAAGAGAATTGCAAATCCGCTTGCCGCATCAGAACGGCATAGCGCGGCGGGGCGGCCAGAATAGATCGCGTGTTTGTACAACCTGATTCCGCTTACGTGCCGCCATTGCTAGGGGCCCGCGGGCGACCTTTGGAAGGTGCGTGGAAAAAAGGGTGCACGGGTAGGTTGGAATGTAAACAAGTAACGGGGAATAAAATCCCGAGAGTGCAACAACTCGTATTTTCCACGTTCTCTCGCGCATCCGCCTCGGGAAATGTAGTTGAAACTGCCGCTCGTATTTCACTCGAGTCTCGCTACAGTCGAGGACACGCGTATGCAAAATTAGCGTTATTAATTGGCGGCAGACTAATCGCCAATATTCTGGTATGTCCTACTGACTGTTGCCATTGTTGTGGGCGGGGAGGGGGTAGTGGTCAGACCACTCGCCTCCCACTTAGACGAACCGGGCTCGATTCCCGGCGATGTCACTTCTGGACTTTCGCAAGTGTGAATCATGCCGGACGATTTTCCTGGTCAGCGGGTTTTCTCGGGGATCTCCCATCGCCCCCCTTTTACATTCCGGCACTGCTCCATACACACCGCGCTTCACTCTCATCGGCCGCTCAAATTTCTTCANGAGCTGCTTAAATATCTTCGCTCCACTGCCGCCATTAGCAGACGACATGCTTGTGTCGTCCCGGAGAAACCTTCAGCCAATAGGAAAAGCTCAAAGGTCGAGCATCCAATCTCCAGAAATGCGGTCACACAGATAAATGATGTCGTATGATCGCTAGCATTCGATGAAATAATGAATTGTCATCAAGTAGGCAGACGGAAGCGAATTTTAGTGAGTTACCAAATATTAACGCGAATTTTTTATGTGTCTAATAATTAGAGACGACAATTACACACACTGGAAAATCGCGAGAAATTTATGAGCCGACGTTTCTTCGCTAACACTCAGGTAGTTAATCCTTTTTTGAATGGGTGATCAAAGTTTTGACTCGGCTAATTTTTTTCAGAACAAAACAAACGTTCTGATTTAGTGTATCATAATCCTCTTTGGCCCAATGAAATACGATAGTGGCTTCATACATGTATGATGGCCAATAAGTAGAGACCTTAAAAAATTCGCTGTTTCGTTTCGGGACAAGCTAGAATTCAGAACCTCGTACGTTTGTATTGCTTATGCTATTGGCCCACCCGTTAGTTTACACCTCCTGGACAACTCTGAGCCAATAACAAACACACAGTAAAAGCATACCGAATCACCGTCTTCCGCTAATACAACAAGCAACAAACGAACAGTGATATTTGCATGAGTTTACATACGACAATGGAGAATAGCCTACAGGTCATTGAACTCGCGAGTTTTTCAGGTCTCTGCCAATAAGGAAACAAAGCAGTCGGACATGTGTACAGTACATTGAACGATGGCAGACAGTCAACTTTCCCGGCGATAAACCATCGTGTCTAAGTACAAGTGCTTGTCGGTTGCACGCTTATTAACCCTTTAACGTATACACTAACGTTACGTTGCAGGTGCCGTAAAAGAGAAAATTGTTGGCGTGGAAAGTACTAAAGAGTTTTTAATACGTTAACAACTGGCATTTTGCAACCCATGGAAAGAGTTCCGTTAGATCCGTGGCGCAGTAACCAATGCATTGTATTGCAAAATAGTTAATGTGTCAGCAGGGACCAACTTTATTGCCCAAATAAAGGCGATGTCCGTATAGGTGCTACCTTCTGGGCTTGTACAGAACCGACCACGATTTCACCCATTCTGCAACGTGTCAGACTTGAACGAGTGTGTTCGGGATAATACGTTGAGGTGTTAAATTCCTTAAATTATTTTTGTGATTAAACTCGATTAATTTACACTTCGATAGACTACTAAGGCAAAATTACATTCTCTGCATGTTGCGGAATAAAAATAGCAACCTAGTTAGAATGGAATGGACTCATTTCGTTTCTGGATTCTTATGTATTCTGCGATATTGCGAACGGATCCCCGGACATTTCACAAGTTCTTTTGACGGCCAGAGTAAACTCGACAATAGTGTATACACCGCAGGCAGTGTGATCTGTCGACTTCCTGGTGCCTTCACGATGAACTCTTTATCCTGTGTACCAGGTCATGCGCGATTCGCTCGGTCTGTTTCTGTGTGTGCGATACTTAGGGACGCCTGATTTTCGCCAAAAGAATTTCGCACGTGTTAGATTTCCAAACCTTACGGGCACATCAGACATTTTTCTTCTCCTTATTCGTCGCGTGTCTTCGTCGGAATACAGTGTCCCACTTGACTGGCCAATCGGAACGCGGTTACTCCGAAACTTAACGTCTGTGATTCGCCGGCAGACAGCAAAGACGCGGAACACTTAAGCCATCCAATCACGAAATTGGACCTGGGCTAAAGCGTTTTGAAATGCAACTGGTCCTGAAATACTTTCGTGAAATTTTGGTTTCCCTAGTTAGGGGCAGTAATATTTCGCGAAAAAGATTTCGAGACACGATACATTTCAAAGCACTGTAGGGTCGTCCAGCTTTTTTGATTGGCTGAAACATGTTCTGGTCCGTGTTAACTGATTGCGCACTAATCAAGAATGTTCAGTGTCGGAGTTACTTAGTCCTGAGTGGCTTGGTCAAAGACGGACACGGCACCAGCAGCCAATGGAGGTATAACAACAGCTGAGGTGTGTGTATATAGTGTTGGAGTCTAGTGTGCGCTTCGATTTTTTTTTTCGCCAGAAATCATTGGTCGTAATCCCTAGCAATACTGGTTTACAGTCTTGCATGGCGCGTCAAGAAACGAGTGGACCAATAACGAAAGTAACAAGAACGTACAAGTTATTAGCGTATATCCTATCACCGCTCCTACTCGCGAGATCCCGCGTCCCTGGCTATTGCTGTCTTAGTTAAATGTTGGTAGTTTGGTCACCCATGGCCGAGAGGGCGCAGCTTCGGTGAAAGGAGCCGCTGGGAGGGAAGTTGGCGGATCACAGATGTTCACATTATTTCCGGACTGTAAACTTGGCTGTGGTCCACCGGCCGATCTGCAGTCGTCGATTGTCCAGCTGGTATCGAAACCGCCAGCAGCACGACTGGTCGACACGAGCTAATGCGACGTTAGTCCTACTGCTGATTCATTTTGAGACAAGCTAGAATTCAAAACACGTGTGTTGATATAACTTTAGCCATTGGTCCACAAGGTGTCTGACATCTCCTGGCGAACGCTGGCCCAATCGCCGCCTTCCACTGTGACAGCAGACAACCAATGTGCAGTTAATATCGGCATATTTGTACGTCTAGCCTGCAGGTCATTGAACTCGCGAATTTTTCAGGTATATACCTATAGGACGATTACCTGTTTACCGCGAAAAGATTCCATGGCTAGTTGTACTCCAAAACACGCTAGTTCCAGAACCAGTATCGCAGTTGAATGATTTTTAACTCGCGCCTGTATTTACGTGTCTGCCAGCCAATCGCGGGTGCCCACTGTCCACATACCCATAGCCTAAACGCAGCTGTCCCATTTATCCTCTGCCTTCAGATATATTTTTATCGACTAGGTAATTTCCCGAGTGATTAACAAGTTTCACTCCAATGCGAAAAGTGCGATATTCGGTCCTGGATTTCTTCTAGGTCTGACATTGGCTCGGAGTGTTCACCACGTGTCTGATACATGTAATCCATATAAAAATGAAACAAAACTTTACTCGTGAGCTCCGATACCGATTTCAATAGTCCTGGAGGGGGGGAGGAGGTGTCAAATAGGTCGTGAGCCAATTGCAGAAGTAACGCTAAGATACATGTGTTTCAATTCTAGCTTGTCCCGAAATGAATCCGCGAATTTTTTCAGGTCTCCAACTGCAACACATGTCGTTTTGTAACCCGTTTCGTGGTTGGAGGATGCCAACTACTACGGGTCTTACATGTTCTAGCAGCCATTCACGAGCGTGGAGTGTGTCGCGGTAGCATGAGTCTGATTGGGCCCAGTCCAGTATGCAATGTCTTCTCACAAAGACACGCGGCCAATAGACAAAGGACATTAGCAAGTGTGAATGTGGCCCTAACTATACTACATTCATGGTTATTGTCAACTTTTCTGAGTCGCGGCGTAAGTTATACCATCAGGTTATGCTTCTGTCTCATGGGAACAAAGGCTCAACTGTCTATAAAATCATACCAGAGGGCAACGCAGCGCATTTGTACGCAAGCACCCTGATAATATTTTGCATGATAACTATTTCTTACTAGACATTACCAACACACCAATTTTCTCTCTGGTTATATTCATATTAATTATAAATGGAAAAAATATAACTTATAGATAGGGGCAGTGATATTTTGCGAAAATATTTCGAGACAAGATACAGTCCAAAGCACTGTAGAGACGTCCAGCTTCTTTGATTGGCTAAAAAATGTTCTGACCCGTGTTAATCGTTTGCGCACGAATCACGAAGGTTCAGCGTCGGAGTTACTTAGACATGAGTGGCTTGGTCAAAGACGGACACGGCACCAGCAGCCAATGGAGGTATAACAACAGCTGAGGTGTGTATATAGTATTGAAGTCTACTGTGTGCTCCGATTTTTACGCGAAAAATCACTGGCGCTACTTATAGATAAAATATGAATAGAAGTTTAGTTCAACCAAAAATAAGTAACTTTTGTGTTTCCAGAAGTATAGAACAGTTTTGCTGCACACTTATTTGAGAAACAACCAAATACCTCATACATGTTAAGGCTTGATTCAAAAAGTGTCAAGATTCTACAAATAAACTATAGACCGTTTTCATAATAATTCACTTAACTTCCGGTCCAAAGTTACTGTAGTGACCAGCGTAAATACCAACTGATTCAGGAACGGCCATTTTTGTGTTATCTCCGCAAAGACCGTTCCCGACACACAAAGCCACAGAAATGTAGTATTTTCAAAATACGAAAAACTTGTAGCAGATCCGTTTCAACTAACTACGATTCAGTTATCTGCACATTAACTGTAAGTTCCCATAGAAATCCCTAGGTCTTGTTCCAATTAACAATTTCGTAGTTTAGTAATGCAGTATGTTTAATTATAACTTGTCTGCCACGATGGTGTTATCTATTAAGCAGAGTTATATTTAGCAACTTTACGTTGCATAACACAAACTATTTAGCTTGGCATTTTTTGCGAGACTATTATCATAAATAAATAAATAAATAAATATTCATATTAAAAATGTTATGTATACACTATCTTTTCGGTTACGTTTACATTCAGATATTACTTATATACATATTTTATCAGTTACGTGAATTCATTAAAAAACATATAAATATGTTGATAGTATGAAGCAATCTCATCAGTTTTCTTGGCCGCATTACGTTAAAACTAATGTAATGGTAATTTGGGGCTTGGAAAATAAGTATTAAGTAAGTTTCTTTGTATACGAAAAACCAAGCACCAAGCTACAAAATTCATCATTTTAGTATACTACAACGGATCACGTGACCATTCAGTAAACCAAAACTGTCAATTGGAACACGGAGTCTGTTAATTTAAGGACGTTTCGAACAATGCGTGCCACGCAAAACCCAATCTTGAAACTTCAACCTCCTTCTCTAGTCGTTCAAATGGGGGAAGGCCTGTCACCCCATTTGACCCGGCTGAGCTTTTTAACCGTGAAATCCTGGAGGCAACGGGCGTGGGAAAGGCACAGCCTGGATCCTGCGACGTCCTCTGAATGGAGGATAATTTGTTGCGAACAATTTCGAGTCCCCGGGACTGCGAGCCGACCCCTTCGCAGTAGCCCGGCTTCCCGACGATGACGAAGATAAAGACGGCGATTCGAGTTCAACAGCGCCTATATTCCCGAAGAGGTTTATCCAGACGCCCTCCAGCCACCACCATTCTCCTCCGTCTCGCTTTCCTTCTCGAGGCAACCCTCGAGGAAAACTTTCGGAGAAATATCGCCAGGGCCAAAACTTACCTCCTTTAACGCTTAGAACAATCCAGAAGGAGAAGAAGAAGAAGGAAAAGAAATTTGGAAATTCTTAAGAACAGATTTAGGCAGCTCAGAAGTTAAGTGACTTAATAATCATTTCAAATACCGGGAACTCGCGAAAGTTATTTGAACCAACATGTCTTCTATAGCTGTCAAGGTAGTTAATACTTTTGCGATTAGAGACCGGAAAAATTCGCTAGTTCAACGACCTGCAGGCTAGACGTACAAATATGCCGATATTAACTGCACATTGGTTGTCTGCTGTCACAGTGGAAGGCGGCGATTGGGCCGGCGTTCTCCAGTAGGTGTCAAACACCGTGTGCACCAATATCTAAAGTTATATCAACACACGTGTTTTGAATTGTAGCATGTCTCAAAATGAATAAGCGAATTTTTCAGGTCTCTATTTATGATTGAATGATCACGATTTTGACGCAGCTAAGATCTTTGCAGACCAATCACAAAGGTTCTGCTTTACAGTATCGCAATCCTCATGAGCTCAATAAAATGTGGTGGCGTCGTCATGCGAGCGTGACTGTTAGGGTCAGGAAAACTTCGCTTTTTAAATGAGCTGTAGGCTAGACTCCACGCTCGCATGTAATTTCAAGCCTGGGATTTCTGTCCATCAGCTGCTGCCCCAGTTTTACTTCATACCAGACGTCACGGGATTCGGTGCTTGTTACTTTACAGTTCTGTTATTGGCTGGTATTTCACCTGGGCGTGTCTAATAAATAAGGCCAGTGACTTTTCGCGTAAAAATCGGAGCAGACTGTAGACTTCAATACTATATACACACCTCAGCTGTTGTTATACCTCCATTGGCTGCTGGTGCCGTGTCCGTCTTCGACCAAGCCACTCAGGACTAAGTAACTCCGACACTGAACCTTCGTGATTCGCGCGCAAACGGTTAACACGGGCCAGAAGATTTTTTAGCCAATCAAAGAAGTTGGACCACCCTACAGTGCTCTGGACTGTTTCTTGTCTCGAAATCTTTTCGCGAAATATCACTGCCCCTGCTAATAAACTGTGATCCAATCGTTAACATAACAGAAATAAACACGTCTTTGAAGTCTGGCACGTCCTAAAATTAATTCGTGAGATTTTTCTAGTCCCTAGTGATGATCAATAACGAAAGGAATATGTCACGATGAATCCTATGAAAGAGTCAACTTTTCCCGCGATAAACCATTGTATCGTGTAATCATGTTGGAAGAAAAGGATGTCATGTGGATATTTCCAAAAAACATTGCACGGCTACGATATTGTTTAAGTCTACACAACTTTGTTCTACGCGTATTGTGATACTTCCTTAAGGGGAGTATAGTTCATACAGTTCATGAAAGGAATTCTGGGGACAGTTAATTAAGCAAAACTAATTAATTCAGGAGGAACTTTACTGATTCAACTTACAATAAGTACAGCGTGATGTGGGTGGTGGTGTTAGGGATCGAGGTAGGTGTGAAGGACAATCTGATATGGGAGAACAAGGATATAAGGGGCTCTGGGCTCGCTCTCTCACCCTAGCGTAAGACACTTTACCCCCAATCGCCGCTCGGAGACGCCGTCCAGGGAGAACCGACGCCGACTGACACACCGGCCCTTAGCCGTCGTGTCCACCGCACTTGTCGTTCACGCCCACCTTCTCCGATATCCTTGATTCCTATTGGCTCTCCCTTGTAGCCTGGGCTGGGTTACTGCAGTTATATGTGGATGAAATTGCCGAAACTCATATATTTTGCGTACTTCTGCAGATTCCTTCATTATCAGTCGTTGCGTTACAGTCCTCGTTGTTTGTGAAAATTGTTTTAATAAAAGCCGTTGGCTGCATTCTTGCCTCACCCGGCCCCGTTTCTTGTGTTGTGATCGTAACAGTATGTTTGGGAAACCCAGTCATGAATGTCAGACAAGAGTGAAGCATTTCTGAAGTGCATCTAGTAGCAAAATATTTCCGCGAATGATCTGTACACCTTTCTCTAAGTATTTGTCGTAAATAGCGTAAATTGAGAAGAGGAACTCTACTCAGCATCTAGTGACTTGCTATGATTGTGCCACAGAACGTCTAAGCTACAGAAGCGAAAGAGACAAAACTACAGCGGGCTCCAACTGCACGCATCAGAAACACACCGTACATTCCCATCTGCGTGTCGGAGGCTGTATCAAGATAACAATTTAGCTACCTAAATTTTATGTTCCATAATTTTAAGGAAGTGTAATATTTGGAAATTTAAAAACTAATTTTTTAGTGTGTAACGAAAAATACTTTTACACGTTTCTGCTCGTCATCATTTCCTGCTCGCGAGAGCGAAGGAATGTCAAACGAGTGCAATATGAGAAGCTGGTGGCGATTCACAAAGGCAAGCCACTGCGTGACGCCGCGATAAGCCTATAGCGACCCGTGCGCTCCTGGCCCTGGGCGAATTGAATATCTGAGGTTATCTTTGAAAGAATGTTTTGGTTCATCGCCCTTGCCTCTCTCAGCGAGACGCGAGATATGGAGAACCTTCCAGATCGGACCAGTGAGACTACTTAAGGAGCGTCGGGCTTCCGAGCCGAGAGTCTGAGTTTGAGAGTATGGAGGGTTGTGAGACCTTGAGCGCCAGGTGTGCGAAGACAGCGAAGACGACGAGCCAGTAGAGCGACGAGTGGCGGCGAGAGTGACCAGCGGGAGTGAAGTCTGCAGACTGCGAGCATCGGCACAGTGAAGAGTGAGACTGACGGGCGGGACTACTGAACTGGATGCGTGAGTGTAAGACATTTGGAGAATTATGAAAATAGACAGATTGAATATCTGTAAATAACGATTGTGGATTGACTGTATCCAATACAGAGACAGCGATGAGGACTTTATTTGCAGTTGAGATAGATATTAAATATTGCACTCGTTGAGAATTACACGAGTAATAGCGGAGATAATTTAATGTTGTATATAATAGCCATGCGAACAAATTTAAAAAAATCAAACTTTGTTTTTTTATTTTTATTAAGACCTCTATCACACGCTAACTCGGATATCTCTCTCTGACGTCTTGTAACAATACTCAATAGTCACATATCAAAATAAACTGAAATGCCTAATCACTGCCATATTGGTCTAACCATCAAACTGTATACGGGGATGCATACTGGCTCCGAAAATGTTCCTGATTTTCCAGTGTCTGCCAATCGCTGGGTAGAGGCGTACTCGCAAGACTGTGGCGCGACCAATGGGGGAACAGCTCACAACGTCGAGGAGCCAATCACAGGGCCTCGCTCAGCCGATACGCCTGCATCATAGCGACCGCGCGCCGAGCCGCTCGGCTTCTGTACGCCTTCTTACTCTGCGGCAGGATTGAAGCTGGGCTGGACCAGAGCGGCCCTGCCATGCGGGATTGTGGCTTTTCGCGGAGGAAGCAGCTAGAGAGGGAATTACTTCCGCTCGAGAGTGCATCGCTGAAGAGCACTGGCAAGCCGATCCTACTACCGGACCAATGGCGAGCTCTCTGACTACAAGCTACAGGCACGGAAAGGAAAGCCTCAAAGCGAATACCTAGTCATCATACCAACGGGCCTCCCTAGCAGAAAATATTAAACGCCCCAAGGTCACATCCGGCGCTAAGGAAACATTGTGACGGCGATTGAAAAAAATACATAAACAAACTTCGCGTCTGTTATGATCCTCGGAATTTAAAACGGTGACTTTACCCTTTCAATACTGCAATTTGTAGAGACCGGAAAAATTCGCGAGTTCATTGGCCTCTAAGCTAGACTCCATATTTATTTGCACACTCAAGGAGAAATCAACTGCTCATTGGCTGCCTGCTTTCACAGTGAGAGGTCGTGATTGGGACTGCGTTTTGTTGCCATTTTACTATTGGCTCACAGTCCTGGAGGAGGTGTCAAATGGGTCGTGAGCCAATTGCAGAAGTAACGCTAAGAAACTCGTGTTTCAATTCTAGCTTGTCCCGAAATGAATCCGCGAATTATCAGGTCTCTACCAACATGTTCATAATTTATACAACAATGAAAACGGGTATGGGCTGGAAAATTTCGATATTTCGTTTCGGGACAAACTAGACTTTAAACACATATGCATTTCAGTTATGTTCGAAAATTGAATCATAGTTCCTTAGACACGCCCAGGTGAATTCTGAGCCAATCACAGAGGTGTAAGGAAACCAGAACCGAATCCCTTGCCAGCTGGTCTGAGGATAAACTGGGGGTATCAGCCAACGAACGGAAAGCCGAGGCTGGAAAATACATAGGAGAGTGGAGTCTAGCCTACAGCTCGTTTGAAAGCGACAATTTCCAGTTCCTAACACTTTGAGTGCGGTACACGTTTACTGATAGTTTAGAGAAGCTAGAAGTGAGTTACGTATATTCACGGTTGCATGACCACGAGTTCAGTTCGTCTCTGCGATTCCTATTTACAATCGTCCTATTGGTTCACACGACATCGGACACGCCCACTACGCTGTACAGAGTTCCTTACTGGCCCGGCTCTCTAGCGATATAATGCCGACTTGGAACTGGCAAATGTTCTTTCCCACCTAGAATAATGTACAATCCATCCTGTTCATTTGAGAAACGTGGACGTCGAGTGTTGCTGACGTAATATCACGTCGAAGAGAACCCCATGGAAACTGCCGGTGAAGTAATATTTCTTCGCCCGTGTCTTCAAACAACACGGAAGTCGCAATAATACGGCAAACTCCTTACAACTCAGTGAAATCCAGGCGACCTAATATTAGGCAGGTAGAACACAGACTGCTAAAATTAGGGCTAAGGCTTTATTACATTTAGTTGTGGCCGTATTAGTTCTACAGTGCGAAATAAAGCAGGTCTTTCCAAGGTTCGAAGAATCACGCGACAGCAGCAACCCTCGCGATACCCTGAGAATTTCACGAATTCACTTTAGGACAAGCTAGACTTCAACAACATGTAAGTTAGTGTCTCTACTTCTGTTGTACCTCAGCTTGTTAGACACGCCCCGGAAGACTTCCGGACAATAACGAACCTGCTAGGAAAACGAGTTCCGAATCCCGTGCTACCTGGTCTTCGGGTCAACAGTTTCAACACGGTGCCCCTGCGGCCATGCGGACATTCGTTTATATGCCCCCCCCCCCCNAGCATCTTTAGTCAGTCAGCAAGGTGCGTAACATGAGTAATCTGACCATCAAAAAATAACGCACGGCTGAAAAATTCCTCTCGGACATAAAATACACGAATGAGCTTGATAAAGAGATGAACGTTATTTATTCCGTTCAACTGTTGTTACATGCGGGCGTGAACAAACCCACATCCTTGACTAAAGCGGACAAGTGCAAGCCGTTCATCGGTACACCTAACGAGTAGAGACCTGAAAAATTCGCGGTTTCATTTCGGGACAAGCTAGAATTCGAAAACTCGTACGTTTGTATTGCTTATTCTATTGGTCCATCCATTAGTTTACGCCTCCAAACTCTGAGCCAATAACAAACACACAATAAAATGCAGACCGAATCACCGTCTTCCGCTAATACAACAAGCTACCAATGAAAAGTGATATTTGCATGATTTTACATACGACAATGGAGAATAGCCTACAGGTCGTTGAACTTGCGAATTTTTGCGGTCTCTAGTAATAAGCTCTCTGTCAGCATATGAACATAATACGTGGCCGAAGCGATAAGCAACGTCCAATGAAATGTTCATCTCTTCGCAGTCATCTATAAGTATTTCGCATCTAGCTTGTCGAAAGAGATGATTTCGCCGAGTCGTGAAAATGTTAGATTTGGTGCAACAGAAAATGAATTACTAACTTATGCTCGAGTACACAAAATATTATGGAGCCTTAGCTTGTTGCCGAACGTATATCCGCGAAAATTCCGTTTCTCTACACCTCCCCTTGTTGGGGGGCCACGGTGGTGTAGCGGCTAAAACGCTCGCCTCCCACCAAGGCGAACCGGGTTGGATTCCCGGCGTGGTCGCTACCGGATTTTCGCACGTTGGAGTATTACCGGACGATGCCCCTGATCAGCGGGTTTTCTGGGGGATCTCCCGTTTATCCCGCCCTTGCGTTCCGGCGCTGCTCCACACCCAGCTCGTTTTACCTTCATCGGCTCTCAAGACCTGGGCGTTAACAGCCGCCCAAAACCTCTCCACATCCCCTTGTTGACGCGTCCTGTGAACTCCCAGCAACTTATTCTCGCGACGCCACTGATCCGACGGCAGACGGCGTGGGTGAGGCGCCAGAGATCCTTTCGCCGGGAAAAATAACTTCCAGCGCCACTTTTTTATTCTCCTTCTATTTGTTCGCCCATTCCGCTTGTTTTCCGCGGAGAGTAACTCGCGACTCGTCCCACCCAACTCCGGTCACACGTTCAGTCACGACAAAGAACTTATTCGCTATGCGTTTTTTCCCGTCCGTCCCACCGAAAAAAAAAAACGTTAAGTGCAACTCGCGGAAACTTTTTTGTCATCTCTTCTGTCGTGGCTCTGCCTCGAAAGAAAAAAAAATATCGTTTAACTTTTAGTCGCATCGCCGTATGTAAACACCCGTTTTGTGACATCGCACCTCAGCAAACACAAAAAAAAAACGATACGTACAGTGCAATATAAATGTGTGATTTGGTCTGTTTTATTTTACGATGCTCCTTTATTCTTTAGTATCCTATTGCTGTGATCTTGTGGTCGACTTCCTTGTTCGTTAACTTCGGAGGTGGAGTCTTATTCGAGTTGGGCCTCGCGAGATTGTCGCTACTTACTCAGTTATAAGAGCAGCAGAAATTATGCGAAAAAAAACTGTGTGTGTTACAGTGTATCCTACGGAATATGTACCAGCTGGGCTCCAATCGAGGAGGTGAGTGTGGTACTATGTGTATTTGAATTGCTTAATTGAGAGAATTAATTGGGTAAACAAAATGCGATTTTAATAAGCTACAAACAAATGTTGGGCTCGTGACGAATGTTGATTTAACAGGCTGTGATGAATAAAATAAAGCGTGTTTTGTCCTGTTATCCAAGCATGCAAATGAATTGAGGGTATTCTTTTCTTGTCACATCTAAATAATTAGTCAGATTAATTTATTTCATTAAAATAACTATTTATATAAGAATGTTACTATTAAAAAATATGTTTTGGTTAAAAATATATATTAATTCCAGTCATTTATAAATAATTGACGTAACATAAAACTGTACAGTTTAGATACATATTGACACTACATATAATTGCGCGAAAAATCTATACGCCAAATTATCTAGCATAGCCTTAACATGTACATTAATGATACTGGTGAGTAGATTTTTTTTCCAGATATATATAGGTAGGGGCAGTGATATTTTGCGAAAAGATTTCGAGACAAGATACAGACCAAAGCACTGTAGGGTCGTCGAGCTTCTTTGATTGACTAAAAAAATGTTCTGGCTCGTGTTAACCGTTTGCGCACAAATCACGAAGGGTCTGTGTCGGAGTTACTTAGTCCTGAGTGGCTTGTTCAAAGACGGACACGGCACCAGCAGCCAATGGAGGTATAACAACAGCTGAGGTGTGTATATAGTATTGAAGTCTACTGCGTGCTCCGATTTTTACGCGAAAATTCACTGGCCCTAGTTATTACTATTCCACCATCTCCTGTATTGTATTCTAGACGTAAGCTCAAGTTTGAGTTAGGTGATGCTATATGGGTATTTAGAAAGTTGGTTGGTACTCCCACGTGCGAGAACCCGGAGTGACCCGGCCGGGGATTGAACCCTGTTCAAGCGGTCTAACCGCTCAGCCACCAAGGCCGCTGTGGAAAGTAAAATATATTTCACTGTGCATCGTAAGCGGAACGAAAAATCAACTTTATTATTATTCGGCAGGCCGTGTCGCCGAGGCGACGAACCTCGTCGTCTTCGTCGCGCGGCTGTATCCGGCTTGCGATTTCTCGCTGGGAGATTCATTTCCGCGCCACTCCCCCCTCTTCAAAACCAACCCCCCCTCNTCCCGCGCCCAATCGAGCCACGTTTCATCGCCGCGTGATTTAAAGTAAACGAGCTGCCGGGTAGAGATAAAATTCCTGCCGCCACTGGCACACAAAAAAAAATTAAATTAAAGAGAATACGCAAGCCTGTGATAATTTTTAATTTTTTTTTTTTGTGATCGCTGTCCTTTAATGTCACAAATAGCTGCTGTCTGTGAACTAGAGCTGGAGACACCCAATTTTCCACTAAAAGAGTTACAGCTACGATTCAAAACCCTGCGAGCCTCCTAGTAGTTTTCCTATTGCTTATTTGACGGCGTGTCTTTGTGAGGAGACATTTCTTCCTTTCACTGGCAAATCACATTTACGTTGCTCCTGCTACGATCGTCTATGATTTACGAACGGACACGTGAACCGCGTTACGAATAAGTCGGTCGAACGCAGTAATTCGAAATTAGTTAGGAAGTGTCTCGAAATACAACTTGTCCTAAAATATTTTCCCGTAAATCGGGTGCGTGCCTTACTATAGCTAGAGAACCAAAAGTCTTTCGAAATCATTTCAGTGATAGTTAAGACTCCAGCCATACGTACATTTGGGTTTCTACATCTACCGGACACGCCCAGTGATAAGCGATAAGCGGACCTGCAAGGTGAAAATTGCCCAATACCGCGCAACCTGGTGGCCGGTAGGTTAAACTTCAGCGATAGCCAATGAACCGCTATACCCCAATCACGGTTACTTCCAACTTTTTCTGAAGTCCTGCTAAAGTTCTACTTCCAGGATATTCCTCCGCCTCATGCAGACAAAGCTTAACCGAGTCTAGAAAATTACACTTTCGTGTGCGCTCAATTTAATAATATTTTGCATAATAACTATTTATTATCAGGCATTGCCAACACACCTATTTTCCCAATGTTTTATATATTTTAATAATAAATTAAATATAATTTATAAATAAAATATTAACAAAATTTCTGTTTAAGAAAAATAAGTTATTTGTATATTATTTTATGTCAACACAAGTATAAAACGCATGAGATGCATACCATAATTAGAAAACAACCAAATACGACATACATGGGATAATTTTTCAAAGGCTTCATTCAAAAAGTGTGAAGAAACCGCGGATGGTCTATGAGTAGGGCCAGTGACTTTTCGCGTAAAAATCGGAGGAGCACGCAGTATACTTCAATACTATATACACACCTCAGCTGTTGTCGTACCTCCATTGGCTGCTGGCGCCGTGTCCGTCTTTGACCAAGCCACTCAGGACTGAGTAACTCCGACACTGAACCTTCGTGATTCGTGCGAAAACGGTTAACACGGGCCAGAACATTTTTTTAGCCAATGAAAGAAGCTGGATGACCCTACAGTGCTTTGGACTGTATCTTGACTCGACATCTTTTCGCGAAATATCACTGCCCCTAGGTATCAGTGACTTCTTGTTAAAACTGACGAAAGGTATTTTACGCGTTCAAGGTGAAGAAGCGAGGGAGCTATACGGGCGACACTAACACGCCCGCATAGCGCTTTATCGCTCTTTTGAGCAAGGCGTGCAGTGTTTCCATCCGTGCTCTGTAATACGTAAACTATACCAGTAACAATTGAACTTCATTACACGGGACGAGAGTCCGCAAACTAAACCAGGGAGTTGGCATTGTCCTGCAAGTTCTTATTTACTGAGATTCACATAACCGCGTATACAACGAATGAAAAAAATATTTTCCAGGACTACCAACTCATGAACCTTTCATTCCCAGTGTAGACAATTGGTGGTGTGTTGCACGGAAATGTTATATTCGACCAGTACTGTATACTGCGAGGCTCAGTATCCGATGATCTTTCCTGAGGGTTACTGATTAGTTACCCGTGATACTGTTGCACGTTATCGATGGTTCATATCCGACCACTAAACACAACCTCTGCAGCACATCGGTTGTATTAACGAAACATGTTCTTTTGTTAACTATGGTAGAGCACGAATTAAAAAAAAATGCCTTATTTGCAACACCAGTAATCTAAAAAGGTGAGTGAAGAGATTTGGGCGGCTATTAACAGCGAGGTCTTGAGCGCCGACGAGAGTGATTGAGGTGAGTATGGAGCCACGCCGGAACGAAAAGGGCGGGCGAAACGGGAGATCCCCGAGAAAACCCACCGACCGGCGGCATCATCCAGCACGATTCCTACATGCGAAAATCCGGGTGTGACCCAGCTGGGTATTGAACCCGGTTCGCCTTGCTGGGAGGCAAGCAGTCTAACCGCCCAGCCACCACGGCTGCTTTCCCCATCTTCAGTTACAATGTTCTCGAAAGCATCCAGACACTCTGTGTAGATTTTACTGTTTGCGTAGCCTGAAAAAATGTGAATCAGTGATTATTTTGTTTATGTCTGACTCTGTGTGTATGAGCGTACACGTATATGTTGGAGCATATAAATGTATATATTATAGATATACAGTGTGATTCTAAAATCATGGGACAAACATTGAGGGGTGGTAGAGCTCACTAAAACAAACAATTATTGTATAGGAAAATATGGGCGGAAGTGACGCATTGAGCCACAAACACAAAAATAACACATGAAATGCAACACAGTGTTTATTTACAACGTCGCCGCTAAATGCCTTTTTACAGCAATTTTTATAATAATTGCTCAATATTACTACCACCGACAGTAATGCAAGCTTGGTGGCGTCGGTGGAGTGATTGGCGAACAGATTCAAATACGCCGGGTATTTCACGCACGCGTGCAGCCGCACAGGATAGTCGAGCGACGAAGTCTTCAATGGAATCAACTGGAGTCTCGTAAATGAGGGCTTTCAAATGCCCCCATAGGGACAAATCGAGACTCGATAAATCTGGCGATCGTGGTGGTTGTTAATGTGTTATTTTTGTGTTTGTCCCTCAACGCGTTACTTCCGCCCATATATTCCTATACAATAATTGTTTGTTTTAGTGAGCTCTACCACCCCTCAATGTTTGTCCCATGATTTTAGAATCATCCTGTAGATTTTGCTACATAAAACTTAGGGTCCCCCTTTCCCACTCCCTTGGAAATGTCTACACACGCCTGTGACTCTCCTCGACTGGAGTCGTGTTTCAGTATTAGATAGAGTAGTTGTACAGTCGTGAGTAATACCTTCACGGCTTGCAACAAGCAGCGGCCGCCTCTGGTGACCCGGTGCGCAAAGGCAAGTCGTTAGAAGCACCAGAGGGCATGGGAGGAAAGGGGAAAGGTCATGGGTCAGAGGAGCTTGGGTTAAAGAGGAGGGGGCCAAAAATCTGCAGGTGTCGCCCCTCAAATGAACACGCCGGAGTGAGATACGTCATTCAGGACGCAAGAGACCTGTTAAACACCTCATAACATCACTCGAATGTAGCTAACACTTAGCGGGATTCTGACGTGATGTTACGTCGTCTGAATTTAGCTGAGGTGTGTGAAGTTTGCATTTTCCTTTAGACGTGTATAATATTTGAAGACACCGGCGACGAAATAATACTTCGTCAGAAGTTTTTAAAGAGTTATTGGCAGCGTCGCATTACTACAGCGACACTCAAACGAACAAGATTATCTCGTGCATCTTTCTACAAAGGGAAATAACATTCGATCACAGAGAATACAAGAATGCAGAGGTGAAATGGCAGTGTGTATATTGCGAACTCGGTCAGGACACGCCAGCAAAATGGCGGAACGTCGTGCAACGAACAGATCCTGGAGACAAACTTGCCAGACGGCAGCCCCGACGAACAGGGAACATTCCGTAACCTGCGATAGCTAATCTAACTCGAGGTCGGTTTCCAAAGGCTTCGCGCGCCCAATGGGCGATCGACTTCCCTTACGACAACCGTTTCTGTTTCTGTATACTTTCGTGTCTTTTTTATTAGAATGTGATCCTTCCACTTCGACATTATGTGGGCTTACAGCCGGCTAGTAAAGATTGTTATAGTGCACGGTAAACTTGCCCGGCGTTATGTGTGCCAATATGACGTTTGTACGGATTGTCATACAAAAAAGGCGACTCAATTATAGCATTTCTTAATTGTCAGTAAATATGTACCACTCTCAAAGTCCAAAAATGTATAGCACTAACTCCGCCCATAGCTGGGGTTGAACAAGCACGAAAATTTATTTGCCGCTTGAAAAAAATTATACTCGTGGATATAGTTAAATCCATCCGCTATTGATAATCGAGGAAAAAAGTAACAGTTAGAGAAGATGGTTCAAAAGGTGGAAAGTTGTCTGCTTGTTGGATTGAACGCACTGTACACATGTCCGACACTTCTCTTTCCTTGCTGGCAGTCATGCATGTATGAAGCTACTACCCAATTTTACTGGGTCAATGAAGATTCTGATCCTATAAGGCAAAACGTTCGTGATTGGTCTGCAAACAACTTAGCCCAGCCAAAACCTTGTGTATCCACTCATGAAAGTGGTGAGAGTGTTATAGAACATATGTTGGCTCAAAAAAAGTTCCCAATTTTCCATCATCTCTAAGAATAGTGTATCATTACTTGCATGGACACAGTCGATTTTATGTTTTTTTTTTACGTGTAGAAGGACACACTTGATCAAGGGCACGAAACAAATTGCCGTTTCATTGGTTCACGGCCAACCAGTAATGAAGGCTGTGCACACTTGTATGCGTGTCCTGTGTTGTATGGACCAATCACAAAATGATAAATTGCAATACATGAACCAACATAACTGGAGTTGTTGCGGTGATCGATGTATAGTGTCTTGGATACCTGTAAATGTAGCGCAAAGTGTTAATGTGACAAATTAAAAGAAAAAAAAATGAAGGGATCGTTTCGAACTTATGTCGCCCCGATTCAAGCAAGTACTGTTAAGTTTCTACCCCATACAGTTAAAGTATCCGGTATAGGGGACACCGTGCATAATATGCAGAACAACGAGTTCTTTGAACATGGTAGTGAAACAATGTTCGATAAGGAAAATTCTTGGCATGTGCGAAATACAATTTTTTTTTCAGATAACGTTAAACAAGTTTATAATGCAATGGTGTAAGTCTGAAGTAATTCACAAATTAATAATTTACCCCCTTTGCAAATATCATTCAAATAACATAAAGTTCATAAAATGCACTATTTGCAAACACGTTATACATAGACCTGAAAAATTCGCGAGTTCAATGACCTGTAGGCTATTCACCATTGTCGTATGTAAAATCATGCAAATACCACTGTTCATTGGTTTCTTGTTGTATTAGCGGAAGACGGTGATTCGGTGTGCATTTTATTGTGTGTTTGTTATTGGCCTAAAGTTTTTCATGAGGTGTAAACTAACGGGTGGACCAATAACATACGCAATACAAACTTACGAGGTTTTAAATTCTAGCTTGTCCCGAAATGAAACTGCGATTTTTTCAGGTCTCTAGTTATATATTATCTGTTGTTTCATATAAATAGGCGGGCCTTAGAACCATACAAGCTAGGCTTACAGATCCAAAAATATATATTTTTTTATTAAAGGCCCTGATTTTACATATGGTTTTACCGAACTCCAGAGACAACATTTTTGAGATTATCCGTTCTGTTAAATGGTGTATAAAATAAAATACGACTAGAGATGATGGTTCATCGTTGGAAGAGTTGACTGTTTGCTAGGATTCAACGTACTGTACATATATCCGACAATTTTCTTTCCTTATTGGCTGTCATGCATGTATGAAGCTACTATCCCATTTTACTGGGCCAATGAAGATTGTGGTAATATAAGGAAAAACGTTCGTGATTGATCTGCAAACAACTTAGCTGAGTCAAAGTCGTGTTCATCCAATCATGAAAGAATAGTCTAGTTAGAGTGTTATAAGTAATACGTTGGCTCAAAAAATTTCCGTGGTTCTCTTACATCTTTAAATACGACATATCACCGGGGATGAGCTGAGTTGAAAGATTTTGGTGGCTCTTAACAACGAGGTCTTGAGACCCGATGAGGGTGAAATGAGATGAGAATTGAGCATTGCCGGAATGCAAGGGCGGGGAGAAACGGGAGATACACCCGATAAAACCTCCCGATAAGCGGCATCGTCCTGCGCGATTCCCACTTCCGAAAATCCGGGAGCGACCCCACGGGGGATCGAACCCGGTTCGCTGGCAGGAAGTGAGTGCTCTAGCCACTGCGCCACCATGTCACCAAACGATACTTGAATGTGGCCGCTAAGCAATGACTTCTGCTTCAAAGTATAGAGGATTGTCAACAGGAATAAAAAAAAAAATTTCACTACAGCTTTTTAGTTAACGTAAATGAGTGAGACAAACACCCATTGCATCACTTACGAATTAGTTGGAATAAAATTTTTTTTTTCATTAAGCGTTAATTATGTTATCAAAAAAATTATTTGTGGAGTGAATTTGTATCACCTTAAAATCGTTCTGTATGGCTCACTCTAAGCCTAATTCACATAACTAGAAAATACACTCAACTGTTTCACTTCTCTCCAACTCCTAGAACATTAACTGACAGACTTGCAAATTTACAGTATTCAGTGCAGTCCATTTATTGTTACTTTCAACTATTCTGAAGTCCTACTGAAGTTATACGCTCACGCCATTCCTCCACCTCGTACAAACAAGCTTGGCTAAGTTTAGATAATCAAACGAATGAGACAATGTGCCCCATTAGTGCGAACTCAGTTTAATAATATTTTACATGAGATCTATTTCTTACGAGGCATTTCCAACACTCTTTTTCTCTTTGGTTTAAGTGATGTTAATCATAAATATAATATATTAATTTATCGTTAAAATATACGTAAAAGTTCAATTTAACAAAAAATAATATATTAGTAAACAACTGAATACGTCAAACATGGAGGGAATTTTTTTTTAATTTTTGATTAAAAAAGTATGAAGATACCATGAATACACTATAGATAGAGGCACCTGTTATTCGCGAAAATATTTCAGGACAAGTTGTGTTCCAAATCACTTCAGTTCAGAACCACTTTCGTGACTGGATCATTTGACTCGCTACGCGTCTTATCTGTCTGCCCCTGTCAATCACGGAGGGTCGATATCAGAAAAAATTTAATTCTGATTGGCTCGCTCATGTAACAGACTGTCTTCGCACAAAGGAAAGCGGCCAATAGTCAAATGAAGAGTACAAGTGTGCACATGGAAAATTTAAGTCTACCTACTCCCCTCCCCCTTCCCCCCTCATACTCCACCCAACCGTAAATATTTTCGCGAAAACAGGTGGACCTAACTATAGACAAAGCGTCATGGTTAGATACGGAAAAAATCGCTAGTTCGACGACCTGTAGGCTAGATTCTACAGTCTTATGTACACATATGCCGATATTAACTGCACATTGGTTGTCTGCTGCCACAGTGGAAGGCGGTGATTGGGCCAGCGTTCTCCAGGAGGTGTCAAACAACGCGTGCACCAATAGCTAAAGTTATATCAACACACGTGTTTTGAATTACAGCATGTCTCCAAATGAATAAGCTAATTTTTCAGGTCTCTAGTCATGGTTGTTGGATAGTTTACTGCTGGAGTGATAATATTCTCACTGGCCCAGAGAACTGGGGAAACAGCTTCTCCTACAGTCGACACGCGAGCACGGAAATGCATTCAACGAACACCCTGGTGTTAGCATATTCCACTCTAGCAGCGTATAATGATAAACTCCGTGGCTTTGTGTCTGTATAGTTGGCCACTCTGCTATGTCGGCGACCCGTTATTCCGACGGTCGGCGGCGTCTGTCTGATATTACACGCAATGCAATTCGTTACAAGAGGCGGAGTGGGTCATTTACCAAGCCGCCGTTTGGCGAAATAGCGGGGCAATTCCACGCAAGTCCCCTGGGGTAGCGAGCAGGCTCTTAACACAGCCACATATTGCGCGCGGACACATCCCCNTTAACTCCATGCCAATTTTTTTTATACAAATTCATAACTAGGGCCAGTGACTTTTCGCGTAAAAATCGGAGCACACAGTAGACTTCAATACTATATACACACCTCAGCTGCTGTTATACCTCCGTTGGCTGCTGGTGCCGTGTCCGTCTTTGACCAAGCCACTCAGGACTGAGTAACTCCGACACTGATCCTTCGTGATTCGTCAAAGAAGCTGGACGACTCTACAGTGCTATGGACTGTACCTTGTCTCGAAATATTTACTCATATTACGAACACCTCTGATTCACTGACGGACACGTAAGACGCGTAACATATAAGTAAATACCTCAAAAATTCGTGGATTCATTTCGGGACAAGCTAGAATTGAAACACGTGTATCTTAGCGTTACTTCTGCAATTGGCTCACTACCTTTTTGACACCTCCTCCAGTACTGTGAGCCAATAGTAAAGAGGCAACAAAATGCAGTCCCAATCACGACCTTTGATAACTCCTTGAGTGTGCAAACAAATATGGAGTCTAGCCTAAAGGTCAATGAACTCGCGAATTTTTCCGGTCTATACATATTGCAGTATTGAAAGGGGAAGGTCACCGTTTTAAATTCCGAGTATCATAACAGACGCGAAGTTTGTTTATGCTCTTTTTCCATCGCCGTCACGATGTTTCCCTAAGATATCCAATCGCAATAATATAAATAAGTTGAAGTATTTTGAAATAAAACTAATCTTGAAATATATTTCCGCGAAATCGTGTGTCCCTACGTGGTATTGCTAGAGGCCCTTCGCTATAACCCGGCACCAGGCTAGACTCCACAGTCCTATACAATACTCGATTATAGGTCACGTGTTCATTGGCTGCCGCCACAGACAGAACTCATTCTCGTTTTTTCCACACAGCCCAGCCCCAACGGAATAAAGCTACCAGAAGTCTGAGTGTTTTCTATTGGCAGAGACCTCCATTGTCGTATGTAAAAATCATGCAAATATCACTGTTCATTGGTTGCTTGTTGTATTAGCGGAAGACGGTGATTCGGTCTGCATTTTATTGTCTGTTTGTTATTGGCTCAGAGTTGTTCATGAGGTGGACCAATAGAATAAGCAATACAAACGTACGAGGTTTTGAGTTCTAGCTTGTCCCGAGATGAAACCGCGAATTTTTCAGGTAACTATCTATTGGTTGTGAACCATTTTGCTCGCCTTTTCCACCATGAATTGACTTGTGGGTGTAGTTTATTCGCTGTTTATTCACACTTTTTGTATCAAACCTTTGAAAAATTACTATGTAAGAAGTTTCTGGTTATTTAACAAAAAAAAATTATCTATTTAGAGCGTTTTATACGCCTGTCAACATAAAAGCATTATATTTTTGATTAAGTTGAACTTTTATTTATTTGTATTTATGTATAATATTATTCAATTTGTTATGAATGTAAATAGAAACAGAGAGAAAATTGGAGCGTTGGTAATGCCCAGTAAGAAATAGTTCGTAGGCAAATTATTATTACACAGGGTGCGCACGAATGCGGAGCGCTGTCCCTTTGGTGTAATTTTCTAGACTTAGTTAAGCTGTGTTTGCATGAGGCGGAGGAATATCTTAAAAGTCAAACTTCAGCAGGACTTCAGACAGGTTGGAAGTAACCGTGAATGGATTATCATCTCGGTGTTTTCACCGTGGTCTGCGCGCCGAAAAATCTAGATCGGTCCAACTACTTTTTCAAGCGTAGACAACGCGGGTAACGCTGAAGAGGCGGAAAGCTCCCTGATTGGTTGTTGTTACAATCTGATCTGAAATGCTCGGCATTTCCTGCGAACGTGTGCATCCACCTTCACGCCACTGGCGGCCTCCATAAAAAAAGGTCGCTCGTGCTAGCCGACAACTAATTTTTCCGCTTCACGTAATATTTATTTCTACGTCTGTAGAGACCTGAAAAATTCGCGGATTCATTTCAGGACATTCTAGAATTGAAACACGTGTATCTTACCGTCACTTCTGCAATTGGCTCACGACCTATTTGATAACTCCTCCAGGACTGCGAGCCAACAGTAAACAGGCAACAAAAAGCACTCCCAATCACGACCTCTCACTGTGAAAGCAGGCAGCCAATGAGCAGTTGATATCTCCTCGAGTGTGCAAACAAATATGTAGCCTAGCCTAAAGGTCAATGAAGTCACGAATTTTTCCGGTCTCTATACATATGTCACTTTTTACCTTACTTTCCGAAGGAAAGAGAACCTTATGGGATCACTTCCCTGACTGTGTGTCTGGGTTTATGTGTGTGCATGTGTTGTTCTGTGTGTGTGTGTGTTCCCTCCCCTTTAAAAACTTTTGAACCCGGGAACGAATGACACCAAACTCAGTACACATACAGTACTCAGCTAGGGCATCTGACTTTCATAGTTTTCGACCACCCCGAATGCTTATTTTCAAAATAATGATTTAAGTTAAATTTTATGGCACTATATCATATCTCATGAACCATTTAACCGATTTCAACCAAATTTGGTTTGTTAATATTACACCATGTATGCACTGAATTCATCTTTAATGAAATAATTTGAAGTATATAATTAGATAAGGCTCTTATTGTCAACCATATAAATATTTTCATTAATTTACTATAACTATCACATAATTTGCTCAATTTTAACGAAACTTGGTATGATGTTAGTATATATTACAGACATATATTATGTCAATAAATAACATCCCATAGTTCGTTATTTTGTAAGATGGTGCCGCATTAAAGAACAACGTTTCACATCATATCTCGGGAACAAATCAACCATTACAACCACATTTGGCAAATAAGTAGTACTACATGAGGACATCTAAATTGAAATGTTTTAAGTATCTCACACACTTATTTTTAAGATGGCAGTTATATACCAAAGCATTTTACCTTTGTATGCTATATCTACGAAACCATAAAACAAATTTAAACCTAAGTTTGTGTGCTGGTAGTATCTATTACAACAGTGGATTGGGTCTACACAGAGCCTCTTGCATCCACCATTTTGTAAGATAGTACAACATAAAAGGAAAGTTTTTGTCATATCTCGGAAAATAATGTACCGCTTTGTACCAAAGTTTGCCACTGTGAAATAATACGAAGGACCATGTTAAATCATAAATCTGTAGTGTATCAGACACTAATTTTCAAAATGGCAACCATTTAAGCATTTTATCATAGTAAGCTTTATCTAATAAACCTTATACCCATTTAGAAATTAATTTGGTTCAATAATAGTATCTATTACATCCATAAATTGTGTACATATAAATGCGTTTTATCTGCAATTGTTTAAGATAGTGCCACATTAAAAAGTAAGATTTTTATTGCATATCTCAAGGACCTGTCAATCGAGTCCCACTAAAATGTGCACACAAGGCATGTAAACTTAAATGGTTTAAGTGACTGGCATACTTCATTTTCAAAATTACTGTCCTGTAAATATTTCGTGTTAGTAAACCATATCTACCAAAACATCAGACTGATTACAATCGAAGTTGATACTGCTAATACTGCTGCGAGATGAGAAAGCCCCCTATTGGCTGGGCAACCGACTGGCAAATAAGTTCACTTCTGCATTCTTAATTTTTCTCTGTTTACTATAAAGACATACATGACAAGTAGCCTTAGTTATAAAGTTAAATGACAACTTTAAACATACATATCTAATGTAAATAATAATTGCCGTCACATTTAAGAACAACACAAATGCTATGGATCTCCGTGTGTGGAGCAAACGAAGGTCGCCTTTCGTGCAATAATCTCGCAACCTGCACGACACTCGTTGAAGTATAGACCAGTACGAAAACATCAAATCTGTAGAATCATTAATTTATAAAGCACTTGTAACTAGAGACCTGAAAAATTCGCGAGTTCAATGACCTGTAGGCTATTCTCCATCGTCGTATGTAAAATCATGCAAATATCACTGTTCATTGGTTGCGTGTTGTATTAGCGGAAGACGGTTACTGGCTCTGCATTTTATTGTGTGTTTGTTATCGGCACAGAGTTGTCCAGGAGGTGTAAACTAACGTGTGGACCGATAGAATAAGCAATACAAACGTACGAGGTTTTGAATTGTAGCTTGTCAGGTGTCTACTTGTAACGTATGTAAATAATTTCAAAGACGACGCTGTCAAACGGAACGAATCCAAACAGAAGATTTTGTGCTGGTTATATAAACGGCGAGCCAGTTATAGACACCGCAGACGCAGAAAATAGAAACCAGTCACGGCAAATTAGTGAAACGCCAATAAATCCCCGGGCACTAACTGTCCTGGGAACAACTTAGCCAATAAAGAGTAGTTCGTAACGTGCATGAAGCAGTCTGACGCGAAGACAGTTCCAAGAGTCTCGCTAAGGTCGTTAGTCCTATCTGGAGGGCACGAATGTTGTCACTAAGGACAAGATTGAAGAGAGCTGTCTATATTCGCCATTGCAGCAATATCAATATTGTTGGTCACTCAATTTACCATCGTCCCATTGGTCCTGAATACGCCGGACACGCCCACTGTACTCTGCAACGTTTATTACTGGCTGGCCTTCGGCCAATGAAGTAGCTCATTGACTGTGTAACAATTAATGGGTCACGACAGATTAACAGATTCTACAATACATCGTGATCGTATGAGAAACGTAAAAAAATGAGTGAGTGAAGAGATTTGGGCGGCTCTTCAAATCGAGGTCTTGAGAGCCAATGAGGGTGAAGCGAGGTGAGTATGAGACATCGCCGGTAATTAAGGGGGCGGGAAGGAAGATCCCGAGAAAACTCGTCCGACCAGCAGCATCGTCCGGCACGATCACCAGATGCAAAAAAGCCGGGAGCGACCCCGCAGGAAAGCTAACCCGGTTCGCCCAGGTGGGAAGAGAGTAGTCTAGCCACTCAGCCACCGCGGCCCCACAGGGTAGCCTGTATTTATCCTTTGATGGCCGACGTCATTGCTATGCGGCTATAATTCACAGTGGCTTCCGTCGACACCACGCTGCCGATAGCAGTCATAAATCGGAACCTCGACTTCGATTGTACTGGACCCGCACGTTGAGTGACTCGCGACTCTGTCGGCGCGAGCAATCGCTCCAGTGTAATTCGAACCCGCATTACTCGCTTTCGGGGACCGTGGTCCGTCGACAAAAACTCTCGGCGCCCGGCGTAGAGACAAAATATACACTCCCACCCACCCCCCTTCAATCATTATTCGCGAGTAAATGACCTGTTCCGTTCATCGCGGTGATTTCGCCTTGTTTATTCATGACGCGCCATTATACCTGATCGCCTCGTTCAGTTCGACCTTACACTGGCTAATTCGATATGGAAATCGAATGGCCGCAGACACACTGACGTGTCGGTTAGAGCCGGCGTGACTTCTGTCTGCAGGGCAGTTGTGAATGGGACTGCTGTGGTGGCGAGAGACCGCATATCGTATTTAGCGCTATCATTCGTAAACAGGCTATATATAGTATACATGTATATATACACAGGCTGATTCTAAAATCATGGGACAAACATTGAGGGGTGGTAGAGCTCACTAAAACAAACAATTATTGTATAGGAATATATGGGCGGAAGTGACGCGTCGAGGCACAAACACAAAAACATAACACATTAACGGAAACATAAAATGATCATTAGCAGCATACTTAACGAGTGATTCCGTACAGAAAATGTTAAAACAGTTGCTGGAAATGCATCCACCGACAGTCACGCATGCTTGGCGACCTCTACATATGGCGTGATTGGCTGGCAATGGTGGCGATAGTTGAGGGCAGTCAAACGGTGCGCCAGTGACCTGCTGCATCAGCGAACAAAGCATTTGCGCTTCAGAGTTGGGCCGTGATGGGTGATTTTACGAATAGCGAAAAGGCAGACATGCATCTTATGTACGGTGCTGCTAATGGTAACGGCAGAGCAGCGCTACATCTGTATTAGGAACGCTTTCCACGTAGACGCATGCCGAACCACAAAATGTTTAAGCGATTACATCGGCAACTTTATGAAAATTGTAATAGATGCGTCTCTTTCGTTACATTCGTATTTAGAATTTTAGCATAATACAGCCTCAAAGGTTAGGCGCCATCTTGTAACGNAGGGCGACAGACAGATGCCCTTTTTGTGCTGCCTATCACCCCCCTCTCCTGAGATAACGGCCTCGCCACGCACGCTCTCCACAACGTTATCGTAACTGACTGCTCCGCACGAACTAATCCTGCGCCGTCAACAGAAACTAACCTCTCGTACAACAAAAACTTGTTGATGTTGCCTGAAAATGCGCTGGAGGAACTAAAACTGTCGACGCATTCAACATCCTGATAAACTAACCTCTCGTTTCGTATAAAATTTGTTGACGCATTAAAACTGCGCCGAAGGAACTAAAACTTGACGACGTTGCCTGATCCACAGAAACGAACTAATCTAATTAATGCTGACGCTTCCCCAAAAAACCAAAGTTCGAAACGAAACTGTAACCGGACTACTGATAAATCGTAAACACGGCAAACGTCTGCCCATTATCCTACAAATGCACACTTCTGTCTGAAAAACAAACACGGGAAACGAGCTACCACGGCTTTAAACTGAAATATGATAAAAATAATACGACGCTTTCCAGAGCTTCATACACCCGAAAGAATTTTACACCCACGTCCCGAAAAATTACGAATATTGCGTCATTAGAAAATGTTTCCTTTATCGCCAGTACTGATTGTAAATAAACAATGTGTTGCATTCTATGTGTTATTTTTGTGTTTGTGCCTCAACGTATCACTTCCGCCCATATATTCCTATACAATAATTGTTTGTTTTAGTGAGCTCTACCACCCCTCAATGTTTGTCCCATGGTTTTAGAATCATCCTGTATATAATGTACTCACGGTAACTTCAAGATTTTCGGAAGCCCTACTAAAGATCTACTTTCCAGCCCATTTCGTATCCTTCTGCCAAAGGGTAAACAAGCATTGCCATGTGGCAGTCACATGGCAATGTTTACATTCCACTGTTTGTGAGTACATGTGTTCGTACATGCACGTACCCATCATAAAAGTAATGTATATATTATTAATGGATATTCCACAAGCGTAAAGTTTTTAATCTTGAGGATTTCACACAAAAGAATATGTGATGCAAACGAAAAACATTTCATTATATAAACCCAAAATGTGAGTATTAAAAATGAGATGTTTCGTGTGCGTGTCTGTCTCTCTCTCTCTCTCTCTCTCTCTCTCTCTCTCTCTCTCTCTCTGTGTGTGTGTGTGTGTGTGTGTATATATAGGTTTGATTTTGACTGGGGGATTGGGTGGGGGAGAAAAACTTTCACTTTGATTACATATTATAGACACAATACTTTGCAATGAAATGTGTCAACATTCAAGGAGTCCATCCAACAACATTAACATGGCAACGCCAATCTCTCATAAGCCCCCGGATGGCCGTGCTGTAGAGAATTTGTGCGATTCTTGTTTAACCTAATATTTCATTTATCGGTTTTTTTATACTAATATCAGCTCTTTATTATTTGATTTTTCATAACGTATGACTTTAATTTGTGCTAACCTTCTCGTACAGATTCCTTTTGCTTTTGAAATCTGTATAAGAGATTACTCATAGTGCGTTCTAACGTGTTTAATATTTTTCAAATTTATTTCAGGTTTGCTTAAAATTTTATTTACTGTATTTTACGTTGTATGTTGCGGTAGTTTTTGTGTGCAGTCATGAGTTCTAGCAAGGTGAATAAAAGAGAAGTCACCAACGCCAACAGGACATCATTAACCTCACCGAATCGTTGTATTCACTAATTAGCTGAGGGGAAATGAAACCCTGCAACGTCGCGGAAAGAGCGGCAGAAATGTTGAAACTCTCCAGATCTACAGTGCTAAGGTATGTTAAAATATCTGTAGTATTAACCATTGCGTTTGCAAGTTGTGTGTGTTAAGATCAATTACGTTGGCCCACGAAATGTGTTTACAAGAACATAAAGAAAATTTGTTAATAACTTGATAACATCGTCGAACGTTGTCTACGTGTATTTTTAACGTTTTATTTTGGTAATTATTAAGTTTATAGGGTTTCCTGTAAAAATAAAAATAATTCATTGAAAATCTTATATTTCCACTCTGCTAATGATGCAGAACACGAATATACGAGGGGCATTAACGTCCGACTAATTTCGTAATATGTGCCCACCTAACCTAACAGAACCTAACCCCACGATGAGTGAATCACTATTTTACATTTTTTAACTAACCTAGGATTGTAGGGTTATATAGTAACCAATACCTGCCACCTATTAAACTAACCTAAACTAACACACGGCAGAGCATATCACATTGTCACACATCATTTGTAAACAAACCCTTGTATGTTTTTGGTATCAGTAACTGTAGTTGACCCAGTAACTGAATTATGGTCCTTTTTAAATTATGCAAATTAGGTTGGCTATGTAGCACTGAAAGTGAAAAATATGACACTGATAATTTACAATAACTAAAAGACAATGGCTGTAGAACAGTGGTGTTGGGGAAATGCATTAATACACAATTGTTTTCTTAAAAGATTATGACTGCGATTTCATCGATTACGATGTCCTCTCATGTTTAGTGAAGTGATACAGATATGTTTAATAGTAGGGGAAGTTCCAGTTATATCGACTGTAATCTATTTAGTGACGTATAACAATGGCAATTAATGCCGCAATGTAACTTATAAATACAAAACAAGCTCCTTCTTCAGAATCTTAAAATGCACCATCTCTCCATAACCTATATAAAATTAATTGACTATAACAAACTCACTATAGAGGCAATTTTCCTTACCATTGTCAGTTGTCTTTATAATAAATTTCCACTGTATATATTGGGTTGTTTATGAAGAATCCCTCGCAGGGGTACACAAATTCCAACACAAAGTAGTTTTTATTTTTAATTACACATTGTAATACCACCTTTTGGTTAGGTGATTCATACACTCACATTTGAGTCTATATAACCCTACAATCCTAGGTTAGTGTAAAACCCAACAATCCTAGGTTAGTTTAAAAATGTAAAATAGTGATTCACCCATCGTGGGGATAGGTTCTGTTAGGTTAGGTGGGCACATGTTACGAAATTAGTCGGACGTTAATGCCCGTCGTATATTCGTGTTCTGCATCATTAGTGGAGTGGAAATATACCATTTTCCGTGAAATTATTGTTATTTTTTTTACAGAAAAGCCCCCTAAACTTAATAATTACCCAAATAAAACGTTAAAAAGACACGTAGACAACGTTCGACGATGTTATCAAGTTATTAACAAATTTTCTTTATGTTCTTGTAAACACATTTCGTAGGCCAACATAATTGACCTTAGCACACACAACTTGCAAACGCAATGGTTAATACTACATATATTTTAACATACCTTAGAACTGTGGATCTGAAGCGTTTCAACATTTCTGCCGCTCTTTCCGCGACGTTGCAGGGTTTCATTTCCCCTCGCCTAATTAGGGAATACAACGATTCGGTGAGGTTAATGATGTCCTGTTGGCGTTGGTGACTTATCTTTTATTCACCTTGCTAGAACTCATGACTGCACACAAAAACTACCGCAACATATAACGTAAAATACAATAAATAAAATTTTAAGCAAACCTGAAATAAATTTAAAAAATATTAAACACGTGAGAACGCACTACGAGTAATCTCTTATACAGGTATCAGAAACGAAAGAAATCGGCACAACGAGAAATAATAAAGAGAGGATATTAGTAAAAAAAAAAATAAACCAGTAAATGAATTATTATTGGTTAAACAAGATAATCGCACCATTTCTCTGGCACGTGTGTCGACCACATCTCGCCAACAACACACGGAACGAAGGTTTGTAAACAAATGGCCGCTCTACTTTCACCTTGAGCGTGATCTTGTGAGTATGCAAGAAACATTGAAATCAAAGTACGTTAGCATCACGTCATTAATAATTGGCATAATAAGATACAAGTCTTTTCGAAATCCATTTGTAAGTGATAAATTAACAATTACATTAAAACTTTAGAACTATTTCCTCTCTTTGTGCTGGCAACCTAACGGCATAACTGTATCCGCGCTCGCCGCTGTTTGTAATGTTATATGCATGTGGCTAACGGCTAGGGTGATTTTTCAAAGGTTCTTTTCAAAAGTATCGAAGATACCGTGAATGGATTATATATATAATAGATGCGCCGGTGTGACTTAGGACTTAGGAGCTCTGTCAATGTTCGGGCCACTTCTCCCCTGGGAAAGGAAACAATTGCACGACGGTGGTGAAACGGCAGGTGGGAGAGAGTGCTTCCAGATTCGTCTTCCCGCCTGCCAGATACCTGTGGTTGGTGCTTTGCAAGTAGTTCTGTCTCTCTCTTTCACTTGGGTAGACAGAGCCAAGTCCGTTCTTAAGCCGACACGACTATAGTAATATACATAAAAATAAAATGTTCTGACTAATTACTAGACACACAGCAAAATTACAGACACTTTCTTTTCGATATCTCGTCACCTACTTGATCATTTTACGATTAGATGATCCTATGTTTGACTCGGCTAAGTCCTTTGCAAATATAATCACAAAGGTCCGGCCTTACTCTGGCATATCGGCCCAGTGAAACGGGGCTGTAGATTCATAGCTGCATGGCATCCAACATCTAAAGAAAACTGTCGTGCATGTGTTCAGTTATATGGAATCTTAATCAACAGTCTGGTGCCGCGGTGGCATAGTGGTCAGATTACTCTCCTCCCGCCTAAGCTAACCGGGTTCAATTCCTGGCGGGGTTGTTCCCGAAATTTCGCATGTGGGAATCGTGCCGGACGATGCCACTGGTCGGCAAGTTCTCTCGGGGATCTCTCGTTTCCACCGCCCTTACATTCCGGCGCTGCTCCATACTCACCTCGTTTCACCCTCATCGGCGCTCAAGACCTTGATGTTAAGAGCCGCCCAAATGTCTCACCTCACGTACTTCACTGTAACTGATTTGCGCGTCTTTAGACCATCAGCCTTGCCTTCGCGAGGAGGTGGTTGTGTGTGTGTGTGTGGCGGGGGAAGGTTAGAAGGACACACGTTTGAATACAAACTACCCCGGGAGGAGGGAGCAGGTTGAAGAGGTAGGGGGTTAATTAACGCGACCTTCGACCTTGCCTGGCCGTCTGCGATCTGCTCACGTGGCCAACTCCTTCTTGCTTTGTCCAACCTGCCCACCACCTTGTTACACACTAGTTATGCCAACTAAGTGGATTTCCCACCAGAACTCGTGGTTTCTGTATTTTCCCCCTAGTGGTCAAAATTGCTATCTGGTTGCCGTTGGTTAAGCAAGCGAAATTTTTTCTTCGTTTTCGGTGGAATGTGGACATGAAAAAATATATGTTGATGAGTTATATACATATATACGTATATGTATACAGACATTTATATATACGCATATATGTATTTGCTATTCACGGTAAAGTGAGCACTTTTAAAAGCCCTCTCATTTGGAATAATCTTTACTAAATATATTTTATTTTAGGCTTAGACGTTAACTTCCAAGTGCGATAAGATTAAGACATTGTGTCTAGTACTTACATGGCAATATTTATTCAAAATAAGTGGTTCAACGATAATAAATGGCTGAAGGAAAAAAGTAACTAGGGCCTCAAAAGTGCTCACTTTAGCGTGAAGAACCTACACGTATTAGTGTGTGTGTGTGTGTGTATATATATATATACATATATACACACATACATATATATATACACACAATTACTATGGAGTGTCTGAATTAGCACTATTTCATACTCGGCTAAGTATTCGTAGACCAATCACGAACCTTATGCCTTAAAGTATAGGAGTCTTTATTGGCCCCGTGAAATGGGGTAGTATCTTCAAACATTTATGGCATCCAATAAGGAAAGGAAACTGTCGGACATGTGTACAGTACATTGAATTCTAGCAATCAGTCAGTTTTTACCGCGATAAACAACCATACCTAACCATTGTCTCATATGTATTTATGGCAAATCAAGTTGGTATTTTTTTGGACATTATACTCCGAATTGCCATATTGGACACATTTTAGGTTCTTAAAATGTTCACGTTTTCGCCTGACTGGCGCATGAGGCATGAATATGGCCTTCAGGCTTATGGCAATCAGAAATTTATCTTACATAAGGCGTAAGAATACGAAATAAGGTGGAAAATATATTTCAAGGAGGGATTTCAGTAGTACTCACTTAATCTCAAGAGCTCAAATCCAAAATGTTTAAATGGAAAGTAGAGTATATATTTCTAGCGTACTTCTCCGATTTCTATTCATGAAAGGGTGGCAACGCATCGACACGGCTTTTTTTTAATTTGCATTGCTGATTTTGTTTATTATTAGGTTTGTAACACCTACAGTTCAATAACAAAATTATTTGTGTAAAATAAATTAAGTGATTTTATAATACTGTATCAAGATGCCAGAGAAGTGCATCCGAGTTCGTGGTGGATGGTAATATTAAAATGTAATTAATTAATTTATTTACGCAGCCTTTATTTACAAAATTAACCAATATATATCCACTATTACTTTTGTTACCCTCGTATATCGCAGTGTTTAATGTCTGTCTCATTTCTAATCAAAGTCCTTTTTAATATACAGGATGATTCTAAAATCATGGGGCAAACATTGAGGGGTGCTAAAGTTCACTAAAACAAACAACTATTATATAGGAATATATGGGCGGGAGTGACGCGTTGAGGCACGAACACAAAAACATAACACATGGAATGCAACACATTGGTTATTTACAACGTGGCCGCTAAATGCCTTTTTACAGCAATGTTTATGATAATTGCTCAAAATTGCTACAGTAATGTAAGTTTGGTAGCGTCAGTGGAGTGATTGGCGAACAAATTCACATACGCCGGGTATTTCACGCACGCCACCATTGTCAGCCAATCACGCCATATGTAGAGGTCGCCAAGCATGCGTGACTGTTGGTGGATGCATTTCCAGCAACTGTTTTAACATTTTCTGTACGGAATCACTCGTTAAGTATGCTGCTAATGAACATTTCATGTTTCCGTTAGTGTGTTATGTTTTTTTTGTGTTTGTGCCTCAACGCGTCACTCCCGCCCATATATTCCTATATAATAGTTGTTTGTTTTAGTGAGCTCTACCACCCCTCAATGTTTGTCCCGTGATTTTAGAATCATCCTGTATAGGCTGTTCGCGGTAAAGTAAGCACCCTAGCTACTTTTCCGTTTCAGCCATTTTGTATCCTTTAACCACCATCTTAAATAAATATTGCAATGTAGGCAATAAACACAGTGTGTATATTCCACCGCAAACATAAGTTGACGTCTAAGGCCAAAATAAAAAAAATTTATTGACTATTATTCCAATTGAGAGGGCTTTCGAAAGTGCACACTTTACCGTGCATAGCCTGTCTATACTTGTTAGTCACTTAATTGGCGATGGTTTTTTACGCATATTTGATGTGTCTATTGGCAACATTCCACATTCAACACGACCTCTCAACATCCTCCTTACAATGAAGCCGATAGAATCTCAGTGTAACTCTGTCGAGGGTCTTATTAACACCAAAGTGCTTCACTCCCCGTACCAGACATCAGGGTGCGTCCCTTTGTCTCGCTGACTCCCTCCTCCAGTGCTCGGGCCAGGACGTCCTGCATGTTGTGGGGTGCAGCCAGACGTACTGCTTGCCGTACCTCCGTGTCGGCGATGGCATCGACGAAGAAGCCGACTGCGATGACGTCGCGCGCCTCCACGGGGCAGCCTTCCAGAGATAGGTGGGATAGCCGCACGGTGTCTTGCCAAAGCTCCGGCAATGGCTCCCCTGGTCGCTGGGTGCGGCTTCGCAGCTGTGCATGGTGGGTCACCGAAGCGTAGCTCCAAGGCCAACACCAGTGCGGGGTACTTCAGTCGATGTCGCTCCGGCAAAAATTTCAGTATGCTAAGTGCGGAGCCTCTCATGTATTCTGCACTGTGTTGGTGCAGCGGGTTTGTGACCAGATCGTCTCCTCCTGTACCTGAGTCCCGTGGGAATAACAGGAGACAACTTTCTGAGCGATCTATTTATAGAAGAGTGCACCTCAGGTCTTTGTTACATTCTGGCTAATCTTAAGGCCACACAGGCTGTTTATTCTGTTACATCAGTCCTTCGATGTGTGTCCACTCTTTACCAGTCTTATTTTCCAGTCTTTGTGAGCTTGGTCAGAGCTGTAATTGACAGAAGTTGAATGCTGCCAATAGAAAGAGATGACGCCCTTTCAGTACAGCAGTGAGTTAGTATGTCCGCTGCTCGACTGACCAGCCATTCAGGGTGGCGACGTTTTCAAACTGTTGTTGAAACTCCTGCCAAGAAGTCTGGCTGTCGTAAGGGGCGGGCTTAATTGAGATCCCTTCCCCACTCCTGGCGGCTAAGGACACTTTTTTACACTGACTCGTTATTTAAACTTCGTGGCGGCAGATTTGTTAGGCAAAGCGCTTGATATATTTCGGTAAGTTTAGATTCATTGTCAAGGTATTTCAAAAATGGCATTTATCATTGACAGCGATAGTAGTAGTAGGAAAATGAGGATACCACGCCAGGGGTATGGGGCGGTGAAGCCTCGAATACACGGCGGCCATCTTGGACTTCCCTTTTTTTTCCTTTCCCCGCTTTAAATAGCCACTTTTTCCCTCAAAACTCCTAAAATTTCCCTTTTTCCCTCTAAATTTTCCGAATTTCCTTCAAAACCAGCAAAATTTCCCGCAAAAGAAGTGTTTCGCACAATGCGGATGGAACTAGCACAATCTGGTGGAATCCGGATGAAATTGTGCAAATGTCAGCTAGATTGTGCAACCATTTACAAGCATCTCATGCTCTGTCATTCCATGCCAGCACCATTCATCTTGTCTGAAGAATGTTCAAGTTCATTGGCCTGTCACGCAACGTTATGCTCCACCTTGTTATAAGTATATATTCTACAACATATGTCAAGTATGCATATGCTAAGTATGCCTATACCAATCTCATGCACATAGATATGCTAATTGCACATACCTATACTAATCGCACTTATGGTAACACACACATGTCATTCAACCCACCATCTTGCCTTTGTTCCCCACCATCTTGTAAGTGCAGTTGGCCACCATTTCCGAACAATGTAAGATAAATTCCTGACATAGGCATTACCCCTGATAATGAATAGGGTGGTAGAATCAATTCGCATGGCTACAGTCCAGCCACATATATTCGTCAGCATCATGGTTTTCTACCTCATCGGTAAGATGATTTATTATATTAGGTTTCGTACTTGACAGGAAAGAGCAAACATGTTTTGATGTAATTGACGTATTGGGCGTAACATAATCTTTTAGAAGCCCCCTGAATGCAGATCGTTTCAGGGAAAATCCATTAACTTTAAACTTTGGCTCGCATAGCACTGACTTAAGCTGTGTTGTACAATCAGATGATCATGATGTTGCAGGTGTAATATCCGATTTACTATTAGCGGCAGCTTGAGAGCAATTTTGCTACTTACCAAGTTTCAAATGCCTATTTAAATCGTCAACACGTGAATACATTGTTCGACACTTATCCCATGGATATGTCATACGAATAGTGCTCCTCACACAAGTACTTTTTTCGTGTTACTTTGTGCCATGTGAATATGTAAATGTCTTGTCACAATAGTTGCATGAATGTCTTGGCACGAGCTAAGAGCTTCTCTCAACATTTGTAAATAAACCTCACATTTATCTGGTGCTGTCCGAAAATAATTCTTGGCATGTAGTGCGTGGAGACCCTTGCATGTTATGAGATGTATTTTCAAGCTGCTGACGTCCAACTCTCGATTTACACTTTTCACATGTGAACATAGTAAGCTCTAAATTCTGATGACAATTAGCTTCATGCTGTCTGCAGCTGTTTATGATTAAAAAAAATAAGGTCTTGCAGTAGCAACATAAATACATTTCCTGAATATTTTCTATCATCGAAGATGAGCACATTCTCCGTATCATCTGCTCAATCTTAGCGACCTGAACAGCAACTGAGACGGCTAGGCTTTTCTGTCTTGTTTAAAACCACCACATTGCAGTGTCAACCTGGCGCGAAGGCCTGGTGGGACTGCGTGCAACATATGAGACCACTCCATACATGAAAAATGAATTCACATAATAAATAACAAAGAAGCAACATATACGCAAATGTGCTGCAAGCACGCTGTTGTATCGAATCCGCTATTAGAAAAAAAAACCCGATATTTCCACTGTCCATAATAGCGATATCAGTGTTCCTATTGCGTCGAGAACTTAAGTAAAAAAAACCAGAATGCTCATCAACAGGAAAAAAAAAGAGCATATGTTCACAAGGATCAGCCTAAAAAAATTGCTAAAATATGTCAAGTGCAGTACACTATTAACCAGCGGTGATAATTTGAAGACTCATTACACGGCTTGAAAAGGCTGTGTTCCTTTGCTTGCCACTAAACATCATTCATTTAAACCACTGGTCATGCAAGAGATGACGACACTGCTACATATTGATGAACAGATTAAAAAATACGTGTGAAGGAAAATAGTTATAATCACATACCAACCGATACATATTGCGCGAGCAACTAATGCTGTACGTTATGTTAGGCCAGAAAAATTATAGTCATGAAAAACGGGAGCTTTAAGTTTAGCACTGATATGCACTAATGCCAGCAGACATAAAGCGAACAATATTTATAATCGCCTACCAACAAATGCGTATTTCACAGGCGGCGAGCACTGTACATTGTATCAGCCGTTGGAAAACCAAATCATGCGTCTAAAAACTGGTGTGGTGCCCTTGGTTAGTACAGCAGAATAGCAAACAAGTTTCCCCATGTACATCCTCCGACCGAGCTACGATACAATGGAGAGGCATACGAATTCTACTACCAAACAAGGCATAATATTGCGAGCATCGAGCACCGTACATCATATTAGACTAAAATTAAAATACTATGGCAGAGCCGAGAAGAACGGGAGCGACAATGCCGATGCTGCTACATGCCGATGCAAACAGACAATTAAAAAAAATTGTAAAGGAAAATAGTTATAAGGACTTACCAAGCAGCGCATATTGCACAAGCCTCGAAAGGTGTACGTCGTGTTAGATGATGCTAGTCAAAACCAGGCAGCCCTAGCGAGTGCAACAGAATAACAAAACGATTTCCTTACGAACCGATCGGAATGAAACTGTCAAATTCAGATCACAGCCAACACTCGCGAACCCGAATCACTAGTGCTGTCAAAAGCAGCCCTAATCTCTCCACTCCACTGCGATTTTTCGCGAAAATATATCCACGCGGGACATATTTCAATGCTCTATGGGACTCTCGGCAGTTTTCCTTTCCTTATAGGCCGCTTATCTTCGGGAGAAGACATTTCCTCATTTGACTAGCCAATCGGAATTACGTTACGCTGACTGCAAATGTCTCTGATTAGTGGGCAAACGCGTGAGGCACGTAGGAAGTAAATCTTCCCGTAACAGAAGTGGATCTGAACTATAAGGTTATAAAATTCAACTTGTTACGAGATCTTTTCGCGAAAATCTCGTGCCCCAACTTACGATGTGCTAGATAGAATTCAATTTATGTAAGCCACGTTTGGGGACAAGCTGGAATTAAAAAACGCTGTCGTTTATTTTAGTGTTTTAATTGATCCACGCGTTGTATGACACTTGGTGGAGAAACCTGTGTAGCCAGTCGCAAATGTTAAACAAAACGGATGTCCAATCATCGCCTTCCACTGTGACAGCAAGTAGCCAATGGGCAGTTGATATCTGCAGGATTGTACTGTACGCACGTCTCGGGTCCCCCCCCCCCAAATTTAAATCATGTTATTTATTATAATTGCGAAAGACTATGTCACAGTGGAGAGTGGATAGATTTGGGCGACTCTTATCAGCGAGGTCTTGAGAACCGATGAAGGCGATGCGAGGTGAGTAGGGAGCAGCGTAGGAATGCAGGGGCAGGGGAAAAGGGTGATACCCGAAAAAAAATCCCAACGATCAGCGGCATAGTCCAGCACGATTCCCACTTGCGAAAATCTGGAGTGGCCCGGCCGGGGATTGAACCCGATTCGACTTGGTGGGAGGCGAGCATTCTTACCGCTCAGACACTGCGGCCCCACTATGTCGCAAATAAACAAATGAGCGGGAAGGGGAGACAGGGTGGTGTGAGACTTAGTCGACAGATATGCCGGGATGGTCTCTCAGTACAGACACTGGCAGATTACTTCGCATTTCCCAAATAACCAGTGCAGTAGAAAAAAGGGCAGTGTGGCGCAATGGCTTCTGGCGCTGAGCATCGGAGCTGTTCATGCTCTGTCATTCCGGTAGCCCGGAGACCATCTTGTCCACCATGTTGGATGTCGGTGACCTTGGAATTTACCTTTAACCTGATCCGGTGACCTTTGTCATTGGAAACACCAAATATTGCAAAAGTTCTTTAAAAAAATTATTAGAAAAATAAGTAAAAAATGTATAAAATCTATATTTGAAATTGTATTTAAAAAACTTATCTAATTAAAATTTCAAATGTTTGAGCTTAGAGAGGACGGGGAACCAGAGCCGGCCAGCCGCCATGTTCTGTCGTCACCTGACCACCATATTGGATCCCAAGCGACCATGACCTTGGCCCCGTGCCCATGACCTTCAATAACGTTGCACCGAAAATATCGCCAAAATCTCAAAAAAAAAAAAAATTATATGGCCGCCGGGTGACTGGAATGACAGAGCATGAACAGCTCCGATGCTACGCGTCACACGCCATTGCGCCAAACTTCCCTTTTTTTCTGCCACTAACAGTGTTCCCTCAATGAGGCTTCGCGTTGTTGGAAGGCACTTGAAACAACCAAATTATAAATATTGTTCTAAAGAAGGGAAAAGCAGATATAAAAAAATTACAACATTTCTGATAGCTAAATGTTGGTAAAACCGCAAAAGGAGCACAGCGAATTCACATGTTTACAGAAATGTACAGTAAATACACGCAAATGCAGTCCGTGATGACGAAAAACGTAGCTGAGCCCCGTAAACACAAAATAGGGAAAGTCTCCATATTTCCTTGAGATTCTGGACCTTTCTTCGCCACTGTAATCAAATGAAGATCGTTTCTGCAGCAGTTAAGATATTGTTACATGGGATGCCTGTGTGGCGTATCTGAGTTCGTGAGGGATGAAGGGTTCAATAAAAATAAAATAACTGAATTCAATAATTACATTTATGCTCAATGCTACAAATAGTCAAACGTCTGTTATTTACCAGTCTCAGCGTCCTATTAACTCTGATTATTCTCATTGAGCGCAATATTTAATTACTATTTCCATTTAAATTAAAGTTTTTACTACAGTCTTTACTCTTGCTAATGTCCCTTAAACTGATCCAATTATTTCCACACGTTTAGTTAAGCCTGTTTATTTCCATCGTCAGGAATGTGTCTTCACTCACGCATCCATCCCACAGTCCCGCAGATCAGTCCCACTCTTCACTGCACACAAGCTCGCCGACGCACTCTCGCAGATCGCTGCAGTCGTCCCTCGCCGCTCCGGAGTCGCCCAACTGTCGTTTAAGGTCGCACGAGACACCAAACTCACCCTCGGCTCTTAATCACTCCCTCCTCAGAGGCCTGCATATGGTGTTTATACTTAGGTAAGTGCCATCTTGAACGTTCTCGGCAATCCAAGATGTTCTGGGAAAGGTAATGGTGATGACATTCCTGCGTGATAAATGGAGAGATATGAGCTTCTCAGGGTCAGCGAGGTGCGAGCTGCGATAAGTTTATCGGTGTGTGCGGCGGCGTCCTTTATGATAGGCCGCTCGCTTTGTCTAAAGTTACAAACTTTGCCTCTGGCTCTCGGCGCCCTCCCACGCAAAGGAAACAATATACTCTTTCAAATATAAAAAAGAGGATATCATGCGTCTATAACATTAGGATACACATAAAGTACACTAACTTAAATAGAAACTGAAAAAAAAGTTGCTTATGTGTGTTACATATAAATAATAAAGTTATACCCAAGTCCTTTACGTGAAGGTCGTAGGTGCGTGGTTAAAGTCATGTACCTAATGGTTTCTTTGATTCGTGTTCAAAGCTCTCTCAGGTATCAAATATTTTAAATAATTATAATATTTTTATGGACAGTAAAACAACCACATAACGAAAATTAAAGCTTTTTTTTCGCCACTATTTCTTATTTTTAAACGGGACATAAAGATAACTATCTAGCAAATTTACGGAGACGTTCCATGAATTACAAAATATTCTGTAAAATTTACGGAAAGTCCGTTTTTTTTTTAGTGATATATCCGAAATTTTACGGAGAGTTTACGGATACTGCTGAAAAAAAATTCCCAGCACTTTCCATAAAATGAAGGAAATTTTTTTTAATAGTGTTCTACGTATTTTCATTCGTGGCCATTGATGTTCTTTCTTGAAACAACTCTTAGAGCTACGGGGATAAATTCCTTCAGTTCTCCGTCTTCAACTTTGTCGGCGGCATAAATCTTTATTAAACATCTGCAGCCATATTCCTCTCATGGCGCATCCATAATTCGTGCCCCACTTCTCCCTCTTATCCTCTCTTCCTTCGGATATATTCATAATGAAGCCGCCTCGCCTCGCCTTTGGTGCGTGTCGTGTCCTCACTTCAGATAGCTTGTATCTTTCCTTCTTCCCGCCCGGTTTACCATCTCTTCATTATGCAGGCCTACTTTATTCGTTACTGTTTATTACATTTCGTCCCGGGGAACCCTCAGAGAGCGGACGGGCCCTTGAGTGCATCGCCACGACACAGCGTTGCCAACTTTCTCGAGGGAAAAATCTCTATAGAGAGATACAAAATTTCCAGAAAATCGCCATATTCTAATCTTAGTCTACTTCAAATTAAATTTTACACAAAAAATACATATAAAAAATTGGTTTTCGAAGCTTGAAACATAATTTGTAACTGTTAGTTTTTGCTGCTTACCACAAAACAAATACGTATGTGAAACTGTCAGAAAGTGAAACAATTAAAAATCAAAAGCAAATAAATTATATTTTAAATACTTTAGTAAAGTATTCGTTAGACATAAGTAAAAGCGCACAGTACTCTCTAGCTGTGTAAATGGATACCGACTGAAAGGATTTTCCCACTGTACAGTTTCCGAAAACTTCGTGGACCAAACAGTATTGCCACTCACGCAAGAAATAGCTTATATGTAGGGGCAGTGATATTTCGCGAAAAGATTTCGAGACAAGATACAGTCCAAAGCACTGTAGGGTCGTCCAGCTTCTTTGATTAGCTAAAAAATATTCTGGCCCTTGTTAACAGTTTACGCACGAATCACGAAGGTTCGGTGTCGGAGTTACTTAGTCCTGAGTGGCTTGGTAAAAGACGGACACGGCACCAGCAGCCAATGGAGGTATAACAACAGCTGAGTTGTGTATATAGTATTGAAGTCTACTGTACACTCCGGGTTTTACGCGAAAAGTCATTGGCGCTACTCATATGCATTAAAACATGTATCTCAAGATATCCCCGTGCTCTTTCCAGGTGTACTTACATATCGCTGAGAAATGAAGTATCCGTAAGACAAAAAAAAAACATGCGATGATCTGACAGCAGAAAATAAATTCTACAGTTCTCCTTCAAACCACCAGATCTGCCGCCGTGTTTTCACATAAATCACTCTTACTCCTCTACCTGTTGCAAGAACGCCAGTTTGGTCACCGTATCGCCTTGTGTAACCACCATTACTCGTGAAAAAAAACCCATTAATTCTTCGTGTGCGCCGACGTAATTGCACGTCGTCTGAATTTAACTGTGTTGTATTGAGTTGGCCGTAACATTATATCCTCACTTACCACGCCAGCTGTTATCGTAATGTTCTCTGCGACGGGTCTGCAACGTTCGAAGTGTGAATTGTTCAAACGAACAGGATGGATGGACTGTCTACAAAGGAAATAACGTTTTATTAGGGACACTTTCAACTAGGCGTTATATTGGCTTACAGCCGGTTAGTAATGAACGTTATACCGCATAGCAAGCGTTTCGGGTGTTGAGTGAACCGATAGGACGGTTGTAAATGGGAATACAGAAGCCGACGGAACTGACAGCCATGCTGGCGACTGCATCCGAAGGCATCCCACATAAGAGGCAGGAGCGATTGCCTCACCCGGATACCGAGAATACGATTTTCTGGATGGTTATCGTTGTATGCTGTTGCCGGATTGGAAATAACTTCCGTGTCTCGCTGGCCTTTGCATGAGGAAAAATTCTGTAAAGATGTGATTTCAATTTTGATCAACTTAATGTTTTGCAAACTAAATAAAATTTTGAAGTTCGCCGAATGTATTTCTTAACCTATTAACACATTTTGGCTCGCAAATAATTTCGTGTCGGACGAACACGCGTGGTTTTAATTTTCATGAAATAAACTTAATCACTACTAAATTTTAAATTTAAATTAAAAAAATTTCCGGGAAAGTGATGCGGGGGAACTGAGTGAGTGAAGTGAGTGGAGAGATTCGGGCAGCTCTTCACAGAGACGTCTTGAGAGTATGAAGCAGCGCTGGAATGAAAGAGTGGAGGAAATGGGAGATCCCGAGAAAACCCGCAGACCAGCGGCATCGTCCGGCATTATTCCCAATGCTAAAATGCGGGAGTGACCCGGCCGGTGATTGAACCCTGTTCGCCTCGGTAGGAGGCGAGCAGGCTAACCGCTCATCCCCCGCGGGCCAGGAGGAGGGTGAACCCTCTGGCCAACACTTGAAAGGTGGGCATTAATCGGCATGTCTTTCAATTTATGTGGCAATCCCCCTCTTCCATGAAATTCCACTACATTTACGATTGTCCACACCGAAAAATGG
>NQII01000866.1:325151-359036 GCA_002778355.1 Clitarchus hookeri
CCCCCTTCCACCTTCATACACTTCGGCCTCTCTCTTGGTTATAATACTTCTTTGCCGACGCCAGCGCTCCTCAGCAGCGACTCGGCGAACCTCCCGACACGCTGACAAGCATGTCTGGTGGACTAAATGGTCACGTGCCCAGATTTAGTACTCTAAAATGATGACGTATTTTAGTAGTTTAGTATTTAATTTTCATTACGTAACGAAACTTACTTAAATACTTCTATACTAAATCCCAAATTGCTGCCATATTTGTTTTAAACTAATGTGGCAAAGAAAACTGCGGAGATAGCTTAATATCATGCACTTTTTTTTTATTATAAATTCACACAATTTAATGCGTATAGACAGCGTGTTTCACGCCAAATAGTACAAACGTCGTGAGCAGATTCTTTATGGTAAATGTGACGAAAATAATAAGGTGGTGTATAGCCTAAAGTGATGATTGACGTTGTTACGTAGACCTGTAATAACACACGGACAAGTACCGTATATGCAATTACGCATCACGTAAGTGCCGAACATCATCTTTACAGCACAGATCACAGCGTCGCTGTGAGGACCGCCTGACAATCCCCTTGGCACGTGGCGGCTCGTGTCAAATGCATCAGCGAATCTCGCCAGCAAGTCCTGCTCGCTGTTGAGGAGCTAACAATTTCACACGTCCCAAGACGAAAAAAAATTCCAGCGGTGTCATGCCAGTCGAACGAGTCCACCACGACCAGTCCAGTGGCCAGAGTATGCCGTATCCAGATATACTCGCACATCGCGGCCAAAATATGCTAGGACGTCGTCATGCTGAAACCACAATTTCATTCGCACGTCAAGTGGGACATAGCCCAGGAGCTGCGGTAGTGCGCACTCGACGAACCGACGGCAAACAGCAGCGTTGAGTCGTGGAGTTGGATGATGGAATGGCCCGATGAGATCGTCGTGGACGATATCCGCCCGCGCGTTCCCAGAAAAACTGTGGCTGGTGGCTTCCTATGCAGGAACTGTGTAGGTTTCCTTCCCGCCGTGAGGTTGTTCCTGGTGTTAGAAACACAGTCTCGTGTAAAGCACGCCTCGTCCGTCCTCAGTATGGACGTAGAGAAACATTGCTACATATTGCACTGCTGTAGGCACCGCCGAGCGAATTGTATCCGACGAGGATAACCGTCCAGACATGCCGCTTGTACCGTATGCAGGTGACAAGGACGCAGTTTCTGCTTATGAATAGGGCCAGTGACTTTTCGCGTAAAAACCGGAGCACACAGTAGACTTCAATACTATATACACACCTCAGCTGTTGTTGTACCTCCGTTGGCCGCTGGTGCCGTGTCCGTCTCTGACCAAGCCACTCAGGACTAAGTAACTCCGACACTGAACCTTCGTGATTCGTGAGCAAACTGTTAACACGGGCCAGAACATCTTTTAGCCAATCAAAGAAGCTGGACGTCCCTACAGTGCTTTGGACTGTATCTTGTCTCGAAATGTTTTCGCGAAATATCACTGCCCCTGCTTATGAAGAATCTGCATCACAGTGGCTGGCGTCCATCGCGTGGACAATGAGTCGGGTGTTGGTAGATACCGCCTCTTCGGTGGAAGCAAGGGGACTTCTTCAGACAGTGTCGTAAGCACACGTCGTTAGCGGCCAGAATCATGCCTCCTGGGACTGCGTACAAGCTGCATACCTTCCCACCGCAGCCCTGAGCTGTGTCGTGCACTAGAGGCATGTCCGCTAGTTGCACCCATCCACGTTGCTACCAGCACACAGGCAGCTGCACATCTGGTAGGTGATGGTGCTGGCGATCTCGATGCGGTGATACTGCTTACTGCAGCCCGCGTGCGACAGTGTGCTGTGGCAGTCAAACGGGACACACCAGCAGGTTTACGACCTTGGCGTGCACGCAGGTATACAACAGCTGCCTTGTATTTCCGGTCGCGCTCCCAGCAGCCGGAGCGAAAACAATGCGTGTCGCGTGTCGCGTGCATGCCAGGTGCAGCAACGCAATGGTCGCGCGACCTTTATGCACGAGTTCCTCGCAACGGTAAGGTTTGGCGTGAAAACATAAGACGACCCTTTCGTTAATCTTAACGTTCTCTTTTATAATCCTCCATTGGAAACCTGATCGGACTTCTTCGGCTTCAAAGCGACAGCAGAGTTGTAACTCTTGATTTATCTACGACATAATTCAATGACAGCGCCGGGTTTTGCTGTGGATGCTGATTCTCGTTCAACTACACGTTATGCGAGATGTCCTTGTTCCATTTCAAACACTTTTCTGGAATATTTACAATAAACCTGTGTTTCGTCTCCACCTTCAAGGGCGTGTACCACCCTTACGAAGCGTCGTCGACTATATGTCGCACATATGTTTCCGACTTATTTTTTCTTTAGGAATATCCAGGCGGTGTTTTCCGGCGTTTTTCAGACTCGCACAGTATATTGAGATATGAAAACAAGTATACCACGTTTTCTAAAACGGCGAAGGCAATTTTCGCCTGTTCTTTTAATCCACTTAACGCTTCAAGCACTACGCCAGATTCTTGTTCGGCCAACAATATTATGACGATCTATCTGGCCTTGAAGACAATTCTAAGACGGATACCCTTCCAGTAACTCGCTAACTTTATGACCATCTTACATAAACGCTATGGAACATCAGTTGTAATTTTTGTAAACTATAAACTTCAGTTTTTGTTATCGAAATTATTCCGATTGACTTGATCTCGTGCTATGCATGACAAGTCATTGCGATGGGATCGCAGACCTCTCGTCTGCTCATAGACTGACGGCTGGTCAGCGATGGAACTTGTGAGTCTGGTAAGCACGGCTGGTGTAATACGTGCAAGTAGAGCGCAGGTGAGTGGAAATGAACAAACCAATAGAACCGGTGTGTCCGCGTGGTTTCAGATTACAGTTATTTAATGAGTGCACTCCGTTTTTTCTTCTTAATTCAAAGACAATTATCTAACAATGTAATATTGCATCTAAAAGAACGTATTCGTGAAGACTTCAGAAAAAAACTGGCGACTTTGCGCTTGTGATGCAGCAACTGTGATGTATCCGTTGTTATTTTTGTTCTGGTCAGGCGATTAAACCAACTTTCCCATTAATTAAATGCACTTCATTTGTATTGCGAAGCAACACTGTAAAGTTGGGAAGATGTCTTATCGGATATTTATAAAAATTTTAATTTGTTGGGTTTAATTTTTGTTTGGTGTCCTCTGTACAGACACATACTTCGTGGAACAATTTTGAGACAACGGTAAAAAAAAATAAAAAAGTATCGCAAAAAAATAACTACAGACCTGAAAAATTCGCGGTTTCGTTTCGGGACAAGCTAGAATTCAAAACCTCGTACGTTTGTATTGCTTATTCTATTGGTCCACCAGTTAGTTTACACCTCCTGGACAACTCTGAGCCAATAACGAATACACAATAAAATGCAGACAGAATCACCGTCTTCCGCTAATACAACAAGCAACCAATGAACTGTGATATTTGCAAGATTTTGCTTACGACAATGGAGAATAGCCTACAGGTCATTGAACACGCGAATTTTTCAGGTCTCTATCAATAACACTACATGTGACCGACCGCTGGGTTGTCGTGACTGCTAGAAAATACACTCAGATTCCAAAGCGTTAATATCAGTATGGCTTTCCTGAGTGGGCCGGTGAGAAAGTCTTCTCGAGTCCACAACAGCCAGTTACAAACCTGCAATTCTCTGCATACGGTACTGAAAACCAAACCCGCACTCAGGTTATTACATCGAGTAAAAATTATTAAGTACTCTCTATACTGGTATAATTTGACAGTTTGCATTGAAGGAACAACAAATTACGTGTGATCATATACAATGCCATTTCGCGTTATAATGTGGTAGCATACTAGATGCCACACGGGTTTAGTTTAGTTTCACGTGCGAGGTGTGTTCAAAAAATAAGGTGGCTTGTTATTTTGTGACTTTGTCTCGATAAATATTTATGTATTCATCAATATCTATTTTGTCCCCTTCAAAGTAATCGCCCTCAGATATAATACACTTGTGCCAGAGCTTTTTGCCAATCCTCGAAGCACTTATGATATGCGCATTTTGGTATGGCATTGAAGTCTCTCAGGTCTTCATCTCCTCAATCGTGGCAAACCTCCGTCCTTTCATGGGTCTCTTCAGTTTTGGGAACAGGAACAAGTCGCGGGGGGTCACGTCCGGTGAATACTGTGGCCGAGTCATGATTACGGTGTTGTTAATACAGATTCTTCGATCCATTGTTTGCGAACAGCAAAAAAATCGCCAAGCACACCGAAACACATCTAACCTTTATATCTGTCACAAACAAACCAACAATGCAAAATGGCTGATAATGTCAACATATGTTAGGAACATGTGTACCAACATAACAATAAAAACAATCGATAATCGAATGTACGTAGCCCTCGAAATTTGCGAAGGCACCTTATTTTTTGAACACACGTCATATCTCATTGGACCTTCGCTCATGAGACACGCCCTGGAGAAGTTTGAACCAATGGCATGCACTTAACACTAGGGTGGATTCACTCCGTGTGGCCGAGCAAGCAGGAGAATGAGCTCTGACTGCAGGGCAACAATCAATGAGCAAATTACGTCAACTCGAGTAAATAAAGTATTAAGAAGTCTAGGCCGGTGGCGTTTTATAGTGCGAAGTGATGCGGTCTCTACGTACAATATATGCAGTATTATTATCGATAACTAGGGCAGCGATATTTCGCGAAAAGATTTCAAGACAAGATACAGTCCAAAGCACTGTAGGGTCGTCCAACTTCTTTGATTGGCTANCGCGAAAAGATTTCAAGACAAGATACAGTCCAAAGCACTGTAGGGTCGTCCAACTTCTTTGATTGGCTAAAAAAATGTTATGGCCCGTGTTAACCGTTTGCGCACGAATCACGAAGGTTCAGTGTCGGAGTTACTTAGTCCTGAGTGGCTTGGTCGAAGACGGACACGGCACCAGCAGCCAATGGAGATATAACAACAGCTGAGGTGTGTACATGGTATTGAATTCTACTGTGTGCTGCGATTGTTACGCGAGAAGTCACTGGCTATCGATAACTGCTCACTATCCTGAAGTCCGGTTTCATCTACACACAGCTCCGTCTTCACGAAAACAACTCGCATTATTGAAGGTATTTCTTGAAAAAGTACGTATCAAATTAACGTTTATGTACTTTTCGTTTGAAGAACATTAGTTGTTTGACTTTACAATGTATTTTTTTCGATTTAGAATCTGATATTTTTAGCACTGATTTATATAGAAGGTAAATTATTTTTCTACGTTTTAAAAAATCTGTCATCTTTACAGCTCTAGTTTTAGAAATTGTATTTAAAAATCGCAATTAATTTGAAGAAAAGATTTTTTTTAATAACGNATCTTTACAGCTCTAGTTTTAGAAATTGTATTTAAAAATCGCAATTAATTTGAAGAAAAGATTTTTTTTAATAACATTGATCCTTTACACTCTGAGTAAAGAATAAAATTTATTTGAGATGTGTACGAGAACAAAGGTGTTATTTTTCAAGTGTGCGTTACTTCTGGTGAGAAACAGTGCGGCATGCACGCGAATTTCGGTCACACCCGAGAGACNTTATTTTTCAAGTGTGCGTTACTTCTGGTGAGAAACAGTGCGGCATGCACGCGAATTTCGGTCACACCCGAGAGACAAGAATGTGCTCGACAGAGCAATGTACTAGGGGGCCAACGACATGGAATCATGATGTCACGTTCGCCAATCGCTATTCAGTGCACCGCCGACAGAGACACGAGCAAGCTAATTATAGCTAGGCCTGCGCCAGACGGAGGCCGCGAATGAATACTAAAGCACGAGGGATTCCTGCCGCTAGATGCTCCGTCTCTGGTCACCGGCTGTTTGTTTACGTGCGTTCTGAAACTGCGGCAGATCCGGCGGTGTCCCGTGGGAAAGCTGCATGAGTAGAGACCTGATATATTCGCGAGTTCAATGACCTGTAGGCTATACTCCATTGTCGTACATAAAATCACGCAAATTTCAATGTTGATTGGTTGCCTGTTGTATCAGCGGAAGACGGTTATTGGGTCTGCATTTTACTGTGTGTTCATTATTGGCTCAGAGTTGTCCAGGAGGTATAAACTAACAAGTTGACCAATAACTAAAGACCTAAAAAATTCGCTGTTTCATTTCGGGACAAGCCAGAATTCAAAACCTCGTACGTTTGTATTGCTTATTATATTGGCCCACCCGTTAGTTCACACCTCCTGGACACTTCTGAGCCAATAACAAACACACAATAAAATGTGGACCTAATCACCGTCTTCCGCTAATACAACAAGCAACCAATGAAAAGTTAAATTTGCATGATTTGACATACGACAATGGAGATTAGCCTACAGGTCGTTGAACTCGCGAATTTTTCAGGTCTCTACGTATGAGTCTATACGTGCGAGTTTCGCCTTATAATTCGGTAGCAGACTAAAGTGAAAATAATAATGGCGCCTCACATTTTTAAGTAGTCTGAAGTTTGTTTGCTGCGCACTCGCGGACTGAGAGCCAGATAGAAACTGCCAACGATATGATTACCGAGACACGACTAATTTACGACAAAACTCGGTATTCCCTGTAACAAAAACGAATAAACGAACGATGCCGAAACGAATATAAAAAGGACTACGAGTTCTAATTTGCTGCTAGAAAATTAGGCGAGGTTTGTTCACCGTATTTTTTCAGCAAACTTNATTCCCTGTAACAAAAACGAATAAACGAACGATGCCGAAACGAATATAAAAAGGACTACGAGTTCTAATTTGCTGCTAGAAAATTAGGCGAGGTTTGTTCACCGTATTTTTTCAGTAAACTTCCTAAACTGTAGTGCAATTTGTAAACCTTTACTTTGTATGGGAAATTTACCGCACATCAGACTGCAAATATAGAAATATTTCAATTGTCTTAAGAGCATTGCCTTCTTTAATCGAAGCTTTGAAAAATTACCCCGCATATGGCGTGTTTGTCCTACATATGTAATGTATCATAAGCGTTTTATATTTATGTTTACGTAAAGGTATTTTAATTTTTTGGTTAAGCTGTACATTTACTTACATTTATTTCCGTTAACTATAATATTTCATTCGTAATTAACACAAATAAAAAGAGAGAGAAAGTGGGCGGTGTGTTAGTTACGCCTATATGTTGTTCAAGGTAAACTGAGCACTTTTGAAAGCACTGCTTAAAATCTACTTGTGTGCACAATGTGTATTCTTCCGCTATATGTAAAACTGACATTGCCGTTGGCCTCGGCACTTTATTCATGCGCCAGTATAGAAAAACTATGCAAAATTATCCGGAAAATAAATATTTTACAAAAATTTGCTTATTCTTACACTTACATGCATTAAAAAATACCAAAAAAAAAATTGTAGTTTTGACAAATTTTTTCCGAACACTTTTAATTGAAATTTAATACATTGATCTACTTTCCCTTCGTCGTTTCCAACTTTACTGGGCGCACGCCACTTAGTGTGCCTCACGCTGGTAGGGGTAGTGACATTGTTCAAAAGGTGACTTCNCCAACTTTACTGGGCGCACGCCACTTAGTGTGCCTCACGCTGGTAGGGGTAGTGACATTGTTCAAAAGGTGACTTCAAATGTGCTTACTGTACCGTGAACAGCCTTAAGTAAGAAATAGTACCCATGCAAAATATCTTTAAGGCGAGTGCGCACAAATGCGGTGCGTTGGTGTAATTTTCTAAACTTGGTTCAGCTTTGTTTGCACGAGGTATAGGAATATCCTGAGAGCAGATCTTCAGCAAAGTTGGAAGTAACCTTGAAAATAGTTGAACTTCACCGCGCACTTGAATCTTTCATGAACAGTTTGTACGAAAACTACCATGTATGTCGTGAAAAAAAGTATACATTTCCCTCTTCCTCAGTAGAATGATGAGATCAATTCGCGAATAATTTTCTGTAGTATCGATGCATATTTATGTAAAATGAATCAGCTCTTGGAGTTACCCTTCAGTTAACGGTTTCAAGTGTCTCGATGGAGAAATATTTTGATGCGTGCTGTACTTAAGCTTGCACGGAATAAGTCACGTTATCACAACCGACCAGCTGTGTGCTTTGTGTTCCGCGATAGTGACATGAATCAGTCATAAGCTGGAACAAAGGCAGGGTTTTCATTCATTTCCCATCCGGAAAAACACTGGGTACTTGGTGAATTTGCAAATCGACTGTTTCGAGACAAATACTTTGCGATTGCTTTATTTACAAGATATCGTGCCCATATAAAACTATTGTAAGTAAAAATTTGTCCATTNCCATATAAAACTATTGTAAGTAAAAATTTGTCCATTCAGATTTTTTTTGTAGGGGGAGTGGGTTTTTCTGTTTTTATAATATTTGTGGGGGGAGTGGGGTTTTCTGATTTGTATAATATTTGTGGGGGAGTGGAGTTTCAGTTTTTTATAAAAATTTTAGGGGGAGTGTGGTTTTCTGTTTTTTATAATTTTTGTAGGAGAGTAGGGTTTTCTGTTTTTTATAAAAAAACAACACCCTCACCGCCAAAATACAAAAAATATTAAAAACTAGGGGGAATGGGGTTTTCTGTTTTTTATAATTTTTGTACGGGGAATGGGATTTTCTGTTTTTTTATAATTTTTGTACGGGTAGTGGGATTTTCAGTTTTTTATCATTTTTGTAGGGAGAGTGTGGTTATCTGTTTTTTTATAATTTTTGTAGGGGGAGAGGGGTTTTCTGTTTTTATAATTTTTGTTGGGGGAATGGGGTTTTCTGTTTTTTATAATTTTTGTTGGGGGAGTAGGGTTTTCTGTTTTTTATTATTTTTGTAGCGGGAGTGGGGTTTTCTGTTTTTTATAATTTTTGTAGGGGTAGTGGGATTTTCAGTTTTTTATCATTTTTGTAGGGAGAGTGTGGTTTTCTGTTTTTTATAATTTTTGTTGTGGGAGTGGGGGTTTTCTGGTTTTTATAATTTGTGATGGGGGAGTGGGGTTTTCTGTTTTTTATAATTTTTGTTGGGGAGTGGGGTTTTCTGTTTTTTATAATTTTTGTAGGGGGAGTGGGGTTTTCTGTTTTTTATAATTTTTGTTGGGGGAGTGGGGTTTTCTGTTTTTTATAATTTTTGTTGGGGGAGTGGGGTTTTCTGTTTTTTATAATTTTTGTTGGGGGAGTGGGGTTTTCTGTTTTTTATTATTTTTGTAGCGGGAGTGGGGTTTTCTGTTTTTTATAATTTTTGTAGGGGTAGTGGGATTTTCAGTTTTTTATCATTTTTGTAGGGAGAGTGTGGTTTTCTGTATTTTATAATTTTTGTTGTGGGAGTGGGGTTTTCTGGTTTTTACAATTTGTGTAGGGGGAGTGGAGTTTTCTGTTTTTTATAATTTTTGTAGGGAGAGAGTGGTTTTCTGTTTTCTATCATTTTTGTAGGGAGAGTGTGGTTTTCTGTTTTTTATAATTTTTGTAGGGGGAGAGGGATTTTCTGTTTTTATAATTTTTGTTGGGGGAGTGGGGTTTTCTGTTTTTTATAATTTTTGTAGGGGAGTGGGGTTTTCTGTTTTTTATAATTTTTGTAGGGGGAGTGGGGTTTTCTGTTTTCTATCATTTTTGTAGGGAGAGTGTGGTTTTCTGTTTTTTATAATTTTTGTAGGCGGAGTGGGGTTTTCTGTTTTTTATAATTTTTGTTGGGGGAGTAGGGTTTTCTGTTTTTTATTATTTTTGTAGTGGGAGTGGGGTTTTCTGTTTTTATTATTTTGTAGGGGGAGTGGGGTTTTCAGTTTTTTTATCATTATTTTGTACACTAGCGAAAGAAAGTATGTTAAACTTTCAAGAGCAATTTTCTTTCAATAGCTCTGTCCGAGCAACTTCTGGGTCTTTACCGAATTAAATCCACCCCGAGTAGCCTACTTTAATTCAACTATAGTCATTATTTTCTGGAACCACATTTGCATAACCATAACGCTTACTCACATGACGGGACCGACGGACAGTATATAAGACGGCAAGTATTATTGCCATCAGTTGTTTATCTAACTAATATGTGGTCTCATCGTCGAGCAGATTCAGACACTACAGAAGGACTCACTTAGTTGGTAAGGTCGAGTCGCGGTTACCTCCAACTTTACTGAAACCCTGCACACGTCCCACTTCCAACATATTCCTCTACCTCACACGAGCAAGACTTTAACAAAGTCTATAAATTCACACTAAAGAAACAAAGCGCAGTATTTGTGCACACTCATTTNAAAAGAAACAACACGCAGTATTTGTGCACACTCATTTTAATAATGATAAGTACGAGAACTATGTGTTACTAGTAGAGACCTGAAAAATTAGCTTATTAATTTTGAGACATGCTATAATTCAAAACACGTGTGTTGATATAACTTAAGCTGTTGGTGCACACGGTGTTTGACACCTCCTGAAGAACGCTGGCCCAATCGCTGCCTTCTACTGTGATAGCAGACAACCAATGTGCAGTTAATATCGGCATTTGTGTACGTAAGACTGTAGAGTCTAGCTTACAGGTCGTTGTACTAGCGAATATTTCCGGTCTCTATAACTATTATTCCAAATGAGAGGGCTTCAAAATGTGCTCACTTTACCATAAGCATCCTCTATACCTCAGTTCTTTAATTTTAGGATATTGATGGTCTGCTGGGTGCAGAAGACCGGTATTGCAAAAGTGGTAGCTGAAGGGTTGTCTCCGTGCACGGATATGTTACTATAGCAACGCGGGCATAACAACGAGGCTCGCCCCGCCCACACAGAGTGAACAAGACAGAGAGATACGTTGGACAAACAATCGCGGGGCGTGCTGATCATCCATCGCGAAGCCCTTGCACGCCTCAACTCCTCCTTCGTCCAATCGTGAACCTTCCCCATAGGAAGTGGGCCAACAGATCGAGCGTGCAGGCCCGAAGTTACAGCGGAGATGGCTTAAGACTCGATTCACACATATAGGAAGGGGATGTGGGTTGAGGTTAAGGTTAGTTTACCTGCGTCGAAGTTAAGGTTATTTCACTCTTGACTGCAAGGAAATACTGCTGAGACAAACATGCACCCGATTGAACTTCAGCCTGTATATCTAAGCAGAACAGTATTCAAAAGGTTGTGGCGAGATGCAACAGGTTCTGACTGGTCCTATCATGTTCCAACACACCTTCTAGATACTTGTACATTTTGTGCGGAGCTATTCTACCACGTAAATATGAAACAATAACCCATAGAGAGCATATTTATGCTGTTAGTTTGGGTAGGTGTATTATTTTTTATTTGTGGAAAACGCGTATTTACATTTTAGTAGTAGTTTTAAATCGCTTGACACTTTCAGATCCGACTTAATTAATGGTTTCAGGTGTTGCAAACAATACACTCTCTTACTCGTGGCTGTACCTCAAGTCGACACAGCACTTACTTCACCATCACATTCTATGAGCTGCATAGGTGTTGTGTTCAGCTGTAGAATGGAGAATCACTCGTAATACCCAAATAAATAGACTTTCGGTGTGTACACAGTAGGTTGAATCATAGCAAACAGTCAAATTTTTCACGGCAAACCATATTATCTAGCTATACTGCACGACACATTATTGGGNAAATATGAAACAATAACCCATAGAGAGCATATTTATGCTGTTAGTTTGGGTAGGTGTATTATTTTTTATTTGTGGGAAACGCGTATTTACATTTTAGTAGTAGTTGTAAATCACTTGAAACTTTCAGATCCGACTTAATTAATGGTTTCAGGTGTTGCAAACAATACACTTTCTTACTCGTGGCTGTACCTCAAGTCGACACAGCACTTACTTCACCATCACATTCTATGAGCTGCATAGGTGTTGTGTTCAGCTGTAGAATGGAGAATCACTCGTAATACCCAAATAAATAGACTTTCGGTGTGTACACAGTATGTTGAATCATAGCAAACAGTCAAATTTTTCACGGCAAACCATATTATCTAGCTATACTGCACGACATTCATTATTGGGNTGAATCATAGCAAACAGTCAAATTTTTCACGGCAAACCATATTATCTAGCTATACTGCACGACATTCATTATTGGGTAGTCATCAGTCAATGATGTGTAGAGTTGCTTTTGCCCTAATCAATTATATCGCTGTTCTAATAGCAGGACCACACGACACTGGACACGTTTACTGTAGTGAACAGCATTCATTATTGGTTGGTTATCAGTCACTGAAGTAGCGAGTTGACTTTGCTTCCAATCAAAAGTCCTTTATTGTTTGTAAGTTGTACGGTCACTCGTGTCGTTTTAACTAGGGCCACGTATTTGTCACTAAAAGATATCAGGACTACTTGTACTCCAAAACACTTGAGCTCAGATCCACTTTCATGATTGGATGATTTTATCTGTCACGCATCGCAGGCGTCTGCCCGCCAATCACGGACACTCAGCGTCGGAGTTACCCTCATTCTGATTGGCCCAGTCAGGTAAGGAACTGTCTCCCGACGAAGACACGTAGCCAATAACCAAAGAAAAACTGCACGTATGCCAGTGGACATTGTAGTCTTAGCCTTCACGTTAATCTTTTCGAGATAAAACAGGTGGTCCTAGTTACAACGAAAGGAAAATTATAACCGCTGGGCTTTAGTGTTCGTTGATGGCAGCTCTCGTGCCCACTGCACCCCTGCATTTCCTCTACGGGAACCACCGGAGCAGTCCTCCAGCACGGAAGTCAAGGCCTGTGCCGCCGCATAACGAGACACCCTCGCCCGTGGCCCTGCGGCGTTTAACATCTGCGAGTTAATTCGTTTTATTATTTTTTTTAAATTCCGAGCAGCTGAGCAACCGGCACTTCGCCATGCGGCCGCCTGTCGACGCTCGCGGATTCGCTCTATGTGCTAATGGCNGATGTTCGTCGCGCCAACCCCAACCAACAACCGCGAAATGGGAAGCGGTAGGGACGCTGTGCTCCAGGATGTGGTTTGGTAAGAGGAGGGAGGGGGGTTCGAAAACAGTGAGGCCACGGTGAGTAGAGGGAAAAGGGGGATTCGACAACAGTGGTTCCCCCGCTTATGGGGCGCCATCTGTGTGCTAATGAGGCTCGCGAAGCAAGTGTCGCTCGACGTGCGGGAGAGAGAGAGAGAGAGAGAGAGTGTGTGTGTGTATGTGTGTGTACGGCGGTTCCTAAACAAAAGTCCTCGACGATTCTCATTTTAATTTTATGATTAAGTGTGTGTGTGTTTNTGTGTGTACGGCGGTTCCTAAACAAAAGTCCTCGACGATTCTCATTTTAATTTTATGATTAAGTGTGTGTGTGTTTGTAGGGTTTAAACGCTTCCAGCACCGCGCGTTACATTATCCCCCCTTCACCTGGTCGTTACTAAGGGGCCGGGATATTTTCGCGAACTCATTTGCTCGTGCGGTTTGGCTTCAGGCTGCTTGTACTTCCAACTTTATTTGTTCAATTGGGCTGGGGTTTATTTGACGAGCCCTGGAGGATTACTGGAGTCGATGATAAACCCACGACGAAAACAAAAGCTGAATACGGAGGACTTTGCGTACTTGCGTGAAGTCTATTCTCCATTCCCTAGTAATTGGGTGTGGAATGTGATCTCCGAATAACTGCGCTATTGTAAATTTCCCGGATCTCGAGACCCAGCATCCCACAACCTTAGTAAATAAGCTGTTTCGTGGAAATTAAAAGTACACAAATCACTTAAATAAATAAAATTTACAAAGAATAGAATTTGTTCCAGGTAACAAATTTATTTCTCTGTATATTCAAATGTAAATGTGAAATTATGATGAAATGATGATTATAACAACAGTCCTATAAGCAATACCACTATCTTTAATTTTAATCTGGATTCTCCAGAAATAGCAGCAAAATATTTTTGGGTTGATTTCCTGACGAGGTAAACTTTAAAATAAGTTTTACTTTTCCAACTCGTCCATTATTTTTATCAAATATGATTGCCACTCATGAAAAACGTTATTAGTTCATATTTTTTAGATTTCTGGATGGTTATCTTATTTGCTTTTAAATGGAGTCATATAATTATTGAGTTTCAGCGTTGAGAAAAACGTAATGAGTCACAAGATACAGCCACTTTTGATAACATGATACAGTGAAAGAACGTAATAGTGTTAAACTAAAACTGCTCTCCTGTGAAATTAGCAAAATGTGACTTACAAGGTTGTGGTCTTCATATTTGAAAATTTGTAGACTATGTTATACATGGGCGTCCAATTTCGATGTCGAATCGCCCTGCTCGTTGAGGATATCTCTAAACTGACTATGTGGTCCCAAGGAAAGTAGTACTGGACCTCAGAGTGGGTAAATTAACAGAGACGAAATGTCATGGTACTTCCCTTGATGTGGGCATACTTAATCGCTAATTGGCTGCGCCACATAAAATACTTATTACATCTTACAATTTATGAAGCAAAATACACATACTGCACATGACCTAATACACGAACATCACCAGTCTACGCGCTAGCCGCAACTGGGAGCCCATAAGAGCAAGGTTAAATTATCAAAGGAAGGACTTCCGGGAGAACTGATAAGAACTTCCGGGAGAGAACTTCCGGGAGCAGTGCTACACGTCCCATCTTGCAACTGACGTTCAAGGTCAAGCCTGTTTTCGAACGTGTTGAAGGGATCTGGGGTATGCAAATAAAATACTTATTACACCTTGCAATTTATTAAGCAAAATACACATACCGTACATGACATAATACACGGACATCGCCATTCGTACCAACCAACTTCCTAAAAATTGAAATCGCATCTCCCAGCTCAAACTTAAGCCTACGTCGAGAATACAAAACTGGATGAATGGCTACTGCATGCTGCAAAATATTCCCTATTGGNAGAATACAAAACTGGATGAATGGCTACTGCATGCTGCAAAATATTCCCTATTGGCTGGACAGTCGGCTGACGAGTAGGTTACCAGGCATAGATCGGGAAACGGCATTTCAATGTGTTGCTGGTCAGTGACGCCATTTTGCTGGCTTTGCGGGTGGAGTTGGGGAATGAGCGGCTGTTTCACCTCCATATTCTTAAGTAGTTTGTGACCGATACACTCATTAATTATTTATTTGGTTCTTCCAGGCCACAGTGTATCCTCCACATCAACAACAGTACTGCATGGAGTTGGTAACTGTATACATGTCTACATAGAGTGAAACTGTTTAACCTATAACAAGAGACATAATCAACAGGTATTATTATATTACTATTAGTAATAATAACAGCTTTTATAGGATACGTATTACCATGAGGACAAATATCATTCCGAGGNGCTGGACAGTCGGCTGACGAGTAGGTTACCAGGCATAGATCGGGAAACGGCATTTCAATGTGTTGCTGGTCAGTGGCGCCATTTTGCTGGCTTTGCGGGTGGAGTTGGGGAATGAGCGGCTGTTTCACCTCCATATTCTTAAGTAGATTGTGACCGATACACTCATTAATTATTTATTTGGTTCTTCCAGGCCACAGTGTATCCTCCACATCAACAACAGTACTGCATGGAGTTGGTAACTGTATACATGTCTACGAGTGAAACTGTTTAACCTATAACAAGAGACATAATCAAGAGGTGTTATTATATTACTATTAGTAATAATAACAGCTTTTATAGGATACGTATTACCATGAGGACAAATATCATTCCGAGGAGCAACAATAATTACAAGAATATTATCAGCAGTACCATATTTAGGCNGAGCAACAATAATTACAAGAATATTATCAGCAGTACCATATTTAGGCATTGATTTAGTACAGTGAGTATGATGTGGTTTCGCTGTAGACAACGCAACATGAAATCGATTTTTCACTTTCCATTTCATGCTACCATTCATACTAATAGGAATAATAAAACATTTAATTTTTCTTCATCAAACAGGATCTAATAACCCATTAGGGATTAAAAGAAACTTAGACAAAATCCCATTTCCCGATTTCAATTACCTGAAGGCTGTACTCTATTGTCGTACATAAAATCATGCAGATATCGCTGTTCATTGGTTGCCTGTTGTATCAGCTCAGAGTTGTTTAGGAGGTGTAAACTAACGAGTTGGCCAATAACTAGAGACCTGAAAAATTCGCGGATTCATTTCGGGACAAGCTAGAATTCGAAACACGTGTGTTTATAAAACTTCAGCCATTGGTCCACACGGTGATTGACACCTCCTGGAGAAGGCTGGCCCAATCGTCGCCTTCTACTGTGACAGCAGACTAACCAATGTGCGGTTGATATCGGCATATTTGTTCATAAGACTGGAGAGTCTAGCCTGCAGGTCATCGAACTGGCGAATTTGTCTGGTCTCTACCAATAACACAAGCAATACAAACGTACGATGGTTTGAATTCTAGATTGTCCCGAAATTAAACCGCGAATTTTGCAGGTCTCTGCCTCTAACATATTATCCCCAGTGTACTCGTTCACGTATTACGTGTTGCAAAATAGGTGAAATCACTGTCGGTACTGTGCAGGGTTAGAAACTAGCGCCAATAGAGATCGTGNTATTACGTGTTGCAAAATAGGTGAAATCACTGTCGGTACTGTGCAGGGTTAGAAACTAGCGCCAATAGAGATCGTACATTTCCCTGAGGAATGCTGCAGGCTGCTGCTGGTACACGGTAATCTCATTAGGCCTATTGGTTGCTGCCGGTGCTATGGACCAATAGAAATCCTTCTCATACGTTCATTCGTGAAATATATTATATGGGATTCGCAAATAGGTTTCAGACCAAAAATTTAGTATTTTCCGACTCCCGGAAGTAAAAATTAATGCTTAAGTTAAGGGTTTAATCCAGCCATACTCAGTGTACACAATCTTGTGCACGTGGCACAGGAGAGTTGTACTCGAACCGGCCCTGTACACCGCGAGGCGCGGTGTACAAATATCTTTAGGGGCAGTGATATTTCGCGAAAATATTTCGAGACAAGATAGAGTCCAAAGCACTGTAGGGTCGTCCAGCTTCTTTGATTGGCTAAATAATATTCTGGCCCGTGATAACCGTCTGCGCACGAATCACGAAGGCTCAGTGTCGGAGTTACTTAGTCCTGAGTGGCTTGGTCGAAGACGGACACGGTACCGGCAGCCAATGGAGGTACAACAACAGCTGAGATGTGTATATAGTATTGAACTCTACTGTGTGCTCCGATTTTTACGCGAAAAGTCACTAGCCCTACCATAGTTAAAAACAGTGGCATTTCGTGAAAATACTTCGATACAAGCTATATTTAAAAACACCGTAGCGTCGACTGACTGAATCGATGTTTTGGCGAGCGCCGATCATGAAAGTCCAGCGCCAAAGTTACCGGATTCAAACTCGCCTCGTCAAACGCGGAAACGATAGTGTGGAATCAAGTGGAAAGGTTTTGGCGGCTCTTAACGTCCAGGGTCTTGGGAGCCGATGAGGGCGGAGCAGTGCCGGAATGCAAGTGTGGGGGGAAACGGGAGATCCCCGAGAAATCCCGCTGACCAGCGCCATCGTCCGGCACGATTCCCCAAGTGTGATCCGACAGCGACCCCCACGCCTGGGATGTAACCCAGCTTGCTTTGGTGGGAGGCGGGCACTCTAGCCACTACGCCACCGTGGCCCCAAATGTGGAAATTATTTTTCGTGAATACAGCGGCCAATAGCAATAGGAAAAATAAGCGTGGCTTGGTGTGGATAGAGTGCTTGACACGTTATGTGCGGTTCAGATTACTGACAAGTCGCCAATATTCACGACTTCATCACCATTTCTGTCCGTCGCTGTATTCACATTTAAATCCTCCCTATTGGTTCACACAGCACAGGACACACTTACTGTACTGTACTGTATAGTACTGTACAGTGGTCAATACCGGCCGGCTCTCCGCGAATATAATGTCGAGTTGAAAGTGTTCCAATCAAATATTCTTCCCCACGTATAATAATGTAGAATCCAACGTGTTGATTACAGTCATCAACACACCGAGTGTGGGTGCGTATTTTCCGCGAAAAGATTTTTAAGACTAGTTTTACTCCAAAATACTTCAGTTCACATGCACATTCGTGGTTTGGTGTTTTTTAATGTAACATACCTCAAGTGTCTGTCCACGAATCATGGACGTTCAGTATCGTTGTACTTTATTCTGATTGGCCCCAGTCAATTGAAAACCAAAGGAAGCTGAGGTTGGGGACGTATAACATTAGCATGATCATATATATTTTCGCGAAAAAAAAATACGCCGCCCTAACTTCGAGCGAAGTAATATTTCGTCGGGAGTATTTTCAAACAACGCGGATGTCGTAGTGTTACGGTTGACTACGTAAGTCTCGGTTGAATTCAGGCGACGTAATTTTACGTCGGCAGCTTCTAAAGTTGTGTGTTCGTATTTTTTATTTCTTTCTTTCAGAAAAAAATCGCGTACCCTCGCCATAAAGCTACGCGTGTGCTGGCAGTTTTTACCGCGTCCCCGTCGCGCGACCTAGTGCGAGCTACTTCGTGGACGAGAGGAGGGGAATATGCTGTGNTTTTACCGCGTCCCCGTCGCGCGACCTAGTGCGAGCTACTTCGTGGAGGAGAGGAGGAGAATATGCTGTGGAGAGTGAGTGTGTTTGTGAGAGAGTGTGAGAGAGAGAACGTGAATTATTTATAGCGGCGTTAAACCCGGGTCGGGCAGGGGCGACCTGTTGTCTCTTCCTGGAGCTGCAGGGCGCCCGCAAACGAGATTTCAGTCCGCAGGGCACTTGTGACTGGCCGTTCCGCACATGCGGAGTGTACAGATGGGCATCGGGACGTTTATTTGCCCGCTCGATCACGCATTAACCTCTTAACATATTATCAGAGACCCGGAAATTCCGCGGGTCAGTTCGGCAACGAGCTTAGACTCCGCAATATTTTTGCGAACTAGAGTCTCAGTCAGGTTGTTCGTTGGCTGATGCCCCAGTTTCATCGCGGACCATGTAGGACGGTATTCGGTCCTAGTTTTCCTGCAGGTTCGTTATTGGTTCAAATTCGTCCAGGGCGTGTCTTACAAACTGCGATCCACATTGAGACAGAAATTCAAAATGTGCACGTGTTTGAAATCCAGCGAAATCACAAAATTTTCGGGTCTTTAAATAATATCCCGAGTGGTGCAAAATAAGTATAAACATGGCCGGTGCTCTACAAGGTCAGAAGGTACCGTAAATTAANTCCAGCGAAATCACAAAATTTTCGGGTCTTTAAATACTATCCCGAGTGGTGCAAAATAAGTATAAACATGGCCGGTCCTGTACAAGGTCAGAAGGTACCGTAAATTGACACAGCTTGTTTTATTTTTATCTGAATAATATTATTGGCTGCTGACGGCTAGGGATGCTAGATTTTCACGAAAATNACACAGCTTGTTTTATTTTTATCTGAATAATATTATTGGCTGCTGACGGCTAGGGATGCTAGATTTTCACGAAAATATTTTCAAGCAGGCAGTGGCGTGTGGCGAATTTTTGCAAGGTAAGCTGGTGTTAGCTGTGTGCTGTACCCTGTTGCTTGCTATTTTACACTTCCACCGCTAGTATGTAACCTGGTGGCTGACATCACAGGACAGGTGTAGTGGGTCCCTTGCTGCTCGCTTGTGAGTGGTCGGGATGCACTCAGTCTCCCTAGGCTGCTCGGAGATCACTGGCTCCTGCTACGTGGACCGAGAATGTACAGCAGTGAACAAGCACCAGCTTACCTTGCAACACTTCACCACACGCCAATCCAAGCGGGATATATTTCAACACCCTACGGGCATACCAGCAGTTTTCCTTTGCTTATGAGCCACTATCTTCGGAAGACGACATTTGTTCACTTGGCTGGCCAATCAGAACTATGCTTCTCCATTGTGAACGTCTCTGATTCGTTGGTAGATACGTAAGACACGTAGGAAGTAAATCTTCTCAGTAACAAAAGTGCATCTGAACTATAAGGTCTTTAAATTCAACTAGTTATGAAATATTTTCGCGAGAATCGGGTGTCCTTACTGATAGCGCAGAAAATCTTTACTATTTGTTTCCGCCGATGCCATAAAGTAATGGATACTCTTTTCACAGTTACCATAGTATAAATTATCACAAGGAAACCGTAAGTACTTGTGAGGCCATAAATCTCGTTTGCTACACCTGGAATGAAAAATGATTGCGTACGTTAAAGGGTGTTTATTTGAGAAGAAGTGTTGAAATCGTGTAATGTTTTTATGCGCACTCTACATGTGCCTAGTGTCCTTCCCACAGACAGTGAACAACGTGATGCGTGCATTCATAAACGAGAGGTGTGGAATCGTTTAAAGNGCCTAGTGTCCTTCCCACAGACAGTGAACAACGTGATGCGTGCATTCATAAACGAGAGGTGTGGAATCGTTTAAAGAACACAATCGGATTACCAACCGGGATGACTCTCCAGGCATTGTACAATGATTTCTTGTGCGGTGTACAGTACTCGTCATAAATATCGTAAATGTGCAACATATCCGCGATCGTGTCTACTATGACCAAGCGGGTTATCTGTTCGAAACGGCCAGTTTTGACCACGTGGGGAAATAATGCTTTGGTACGCTGGACTAGGGTGTTCCATGTTCCAATACATCGATAAGTATCGAACTGCAGTTGGTTGCCTGCCAGGTGGCTTTACAAACCGGTAACCGTTCACCTGAGAGAGTTACGCCAAGGAAAAGTTTTTTCTTTTGCGTTAATGTACCTACACACGATTATGAAGTCATTGAAAGTAATTAACACCCAAAGTTTTGACACATTTTTTTAAATAATAGGCAATAGGTTTAATATGGCACCCCCAGTTTCTCAATAAATGGGGATAATATTACATAATAACCGTTTGCAGATCTAGATTCAAGAGAACGTTATTCACAGAATTGTTTTTTCGTCTCAAATAGATTTTATTATTTGGAATTAAAACCATTTGAAATATTGATATTCAAGGGCACCTGCCTCCCTTACGAATTACTGTAGTACGTTGGTCGTAAAATGTTTTTTTTATCTCATTCTGCATAGGGAATCACCTCACAGCGTTTGTACCTGTGATTCACGATAATCCTNGGGTGTTCCATGTTCCAATACATCGATAAGTATCGAACTGCAGTTGGTTGCCTGCCAGGTGGCTTTACAAACCGGCAACCGTTCACCTGAGAGAGTTACGCCAAGGAAAAGTTTTTTCCTTTACGTTAATGTACCTACACACGATTATGAAGTCATTGAAAGTAATTAACACCTAAAGTTTTGACACATTTTTTTCANAAAGTTTTGACACATTTTTTTAAATAATAGGCAATAGGTTTAATATGGCACCCCCAGTTTCTCAATAAATGGGGATAATATTACATAATAACCGTTTGCAGATCTAGATTCAAGAGAACGTTATTCACAGAATTATTTTTTCGTCTCAACTAGATTTTATTATTTGGAATTAAAACCATTTGAAATATTGATTTTCAAGGGCACCTGCCTCCCTTACGAATTACTGTAGTACGTTGGTGGTAAAATGTTTTTTTTATCTCATTCTGCATAGGGAATCACCTCACAGCGTTTGTACCTGTGATTCACGATAATCCTGTAAAGGTTGGTGCCAACTGGATTAAATTTCACTGCGTTATAGGTACCTTAGTGTGTATATCGGCGCCTGCGTGAGATATTTATTTTTCCAGCAGATTTACGAGTTGGAGCTATTGTCAGATTAGAAGTTTTTATTTTACTTTTTGTTGTTGTTTAACAGTTCTGCTTAAAATCACAAACACAACGGCATTATTAATTTCTTGTTTTTAAATATATACACTGAAGAGCCAAAAAAACTGGTTCACCTGCCTAATATCGTGTAGGGCCTCTGCGAGCACGCAGAAGTGCCGCAAGACGACGTGGCATGGACTCGACTAATCTCTGAAGGTATGCAGGAGGCATTGNACTTGGTCGTGTGGTTAAAGGCGCGAAGAGGTAATGGAAGGGGTCAGAGGTCGAATCCCTGTGCCGTGAGGCCGCAACTGCTTTTAATTTATTTCGTGAATTATTCTGAGTTTATATTTCTCTCTTAGTTATTCATCACCTTTATTTTCCAGGGCAAAAATATAATTTTATTTCCACTTTTTAATAACGTAAGTTCAAATGCTAGGGTATAATTTGTAATAATACTATAAATATAGGTTTTGTAGAATGTACAAGAAAACTTGTAGTTCTACGAAAGATTTTCTTGGTACCTGGTTTCGAAATTGTATTCTCGTAGAAGTACAAAATATTTCTTATCGCGTATTCTAAGAGATAATGTTCCATCGCGGAAAAAAAGTTCACTGTTAGCCAGGATTCAACGTTCTGTGCATAAGTTCAACAGTTCTGTTTCGTTATTGGCCGTCATTTATTTCTAAAGCTACTGTCGCATTCCATGGGGCCGAGGATTCTGATACTCTGAACCAGAAAGTTTGTGAATGGTTCACAAAGAACTTATTCGAGTCATAACTTTGATCATCCAACCATAAAGGGATAAACTAGCTATAGTGTTGTCGAATATATCTTGACTTGACGCTTTCAGTGCGGTACAGATTTACTCGCAATCAAGACCGGCTGAAAGTGAGTCTCCTGTATTCATGACTGCTTCGCCATCAGTTCTGCTGTTCTCCATTTTCCCATTTACAACCGTCATATTGGTCCATGCATTAAACAACTTTCACTACCGACTGGCTCTCTGCCAATGCATTCCCGAGTTGAAAGTCTTCCAATAAATCCTTCTTTCCTACGTAAAATAATGTACAATTCATCCTGTCCGTTTCAGAAATTCATACTTTGAGTGTTTATGACGTAATATCACTTCGCATAGAACACGTAAAATGCAGGCGAAGTAATATTTCCTCGCCCGTGCCTTGTAAAGAATGCGGATGTCGAAACATCACTGAAAACTCCATTCAAACTCAGTTAAATTCAGGCGACGTAATATCACGTCAACGGCACTCGAAGTGTTCAAAAAAAAAATCGCGATTTCCCAGTGTGTCTGTTTATTCTGCAATCCGCTCCCCGGCCGGGTCGCAACCCGGATCTTCGCGAGTGTGCGGGTTTTATCGGGGTTCTCCCGTTTCCCCCCGCCCGTGCGTTCCAGCGTCGCTCCGTTATAACCTCGTTACCTCGCTGTTAAGAGTCGCCCTAATCTCTTCCACTCACTCTGTGCATGAGGTAGTTCCAGGGCCCTGCACGCGTGCGTGGTAGGGAGGTGTCTTCCTTATCTCGCACCAGCCCCTGTGGCACTGGAGGGGGAAGGGGTAACGCATTCTCGGAACGCGCCCGGCCGAGCCCGGGGAGAAGTGTAGGAGAGAGTGTTATCTGGAGCGCGCCCTGCACAAAGCAGGGCGACGACAATACCAGGCCCCGCGATCATCAACCCCCAGGGAGGAGGGAGACGCAAGCTGGCCCGTAGATACCGCCCCTTAATCACCCCCTTCCCCTGCACCAACCCCCGGGAAATTAAAATAAAATATGCATTTCGGCGGACGGGGTTATCTTCAATTCGTTGCCGCCTCTGCTTGTGTCTACACGCGATTACATACTGCCGCCGCCGGTGAGCCTGGTGTAAAAGAGCCTGGGGTTAAGTATCCCCCCTACCCCGCAAAAAAAAAAATGACATGCTTTGAATATATTCACGTGCGCAGCAAATGGACGCAATTTCAAAGATTCGAATACGAGTTTAAAATTCGCTTGATAATACTATTGTAACTCCACGCCTCATATTGTATTAGTTTTTCTTCATTATTAATGTGTTTTAATAAAAAATTCTGGAAGTGAGGTCATGGCGAACTATGGTCCCGTTCATGACTGCTTTCAACTTTTTTGATGCCATGCTCGGTTGTGATAGCCGAACACGTGCTGTGAGCACAGCACGCATAAAAAATATCCATACTTGCAACATTTGAAACCATAAAATGAACAACTTCAAAGGGTTGATTCTTTCAGGCTTATCTGAAAAGGTAATTTTAGACGTTGCGACAAGAATTTTTTTTTGTCTCAGACTACACTGGTATCTTTATAACGTTCTGTCATATGCTGGGACCAATAACAATGTGCAATGTTGAAAAGAATTTTCTCTCATTTTACAGAGAAGTGCTGGTAAAAAATTATTCAGAAACTCTCCGTAAACTGTCCGCAAAATTACGGACACGTTGTATTAAAAAAAAAACTACTTTCCGTAAATTTCATAAGTTTTTTCGTGGATTCACGGAACATCTCCTTAAATTTCCTATTTAATTTGCTAAATTTACAGATTTAAAAAAAATTTTGTTTTGCGGATGTACTACTGTGTAAGAATGTCAACAATGGTAGCGGTAGTGCCACTCTGTGCATTCGGGAATAATCCGAGTTTCTACATTAAAGAACTCTGACCACGCTCAAAAAGACTGGGAAAACTGGACTGGTGAAGAGTGCACGCACATCGAAGGACTATTGTAGCAAATGAACAGCTATGAGGCCTTTGGGAAGCCTGAATGTAAGAACAAGACCTGATGTGCACTCTTCTATATATATATCGCTCAGAAAGTTGTCTCCCGTTATACTTTATTGATCAGGCATGGGAGGAGACGATCNATATATAATATATATATATATCGCTCAGAAAGTTGTCTCCCGTTATACTTTATTGATCAGGCATGGGAGGAGACGATCTGGTCAAAGCCCGCGGCACGTGTGGTTCGTGGTGGTCTTCCAGATCCTGCGCATCATGCGCGCGTGTGTGTGTGTGCGCGTGTGTGTGTGTGTGTCCCTTCCTCTGTCCACTGGTGTCAACCGTGGGCACGAGATGAGGTAGACCGCTTATTCGCCTCCTGTGCATGCGCCCAACATTGACCTACCCCGAAGGAACACAACTGTTAAAGTCACATGNCCTCCTGTGCATGCGCCCAACATTGACCTACCCCGAAGGAACACAACTGTTAAAGTCACATGGTCAACGGTGCTGAAATTATTGGTTTATGTCTTGATTTTCAAAAGACGAGCACTTTTATATGAATAACACGCTTTCGCCAATTTGAATCTGATCTTACTGCGTTACGAATTGGATAGATGAAATAGACAAACATCTCGAAACACTTGTCTACTACACAGTGGTTTAACTTCAAATCCAATCCACGCAATATCTGCCTGTCGTATTGGGATAAAAGCAGTTCAGTGTTGGGGCACAGACCGGTTGCGCGCGGCAAGCGAGATCGGCCTACCTCGTCTGTAGCGTATGGTGCCAACAGCATGCTGAGGTAATACATGCACGTCCAGCTTGAGCAACACGGACAGAAGACCACTCATCTTCGCGCAGAAATGCGATGCGATCCTTCTAGAAAGTGCCCAGCGGTCTACCCGTCTGCGGTGCATAACACACTTTTCAGATAAAATATTTGAAAACAACATTCGTCAAGGCATGGGGAATATCATAACAAATATTTACTACACCCGATAGTTTGCCCAATTTGTTTTTAATGCACCTGTAACCGTAATAGAGATTACCTCGTTATTTATTCTTTTTCATTCTCACGTGAAATAATAGAGACTGATATTTTAGTCATTCCAGCTTCAGGAATTTCGTAAAGTATTTATGTGTGTCGTAATAAGGTTTAAAACGTTAACGCTGAATCTTCAATTTAAGCTAAAAAGACTTAAATAAACACAAAATGGCAAGGATATGACCAACTTCACACCACATGCGTGTGAACCTGCGTCCGCCAATGGCACTGCAGAGTGAGCTTTGAAGACGTGCTACCGGCTAAACAGTACGAGTCATAATGGAAATAATGCACACCAGGGCTGTCTTATATAGTCCGTTTGGTACAGGTATGTAGCGTGCCCTTGAAGACGGCTGAGCTTGGAACGTGAATCAACTGCATTTCTCACATTTTCAAACCTACACACATTGTTTCATTCCTGTAGGTTTATTCCTCGTGGGTTCAGCAATTTCTTTGACGACGAGCGTATTGAACGGAAGTTACAAATTTTTAAAAATATATTTGGTTGCGAAAAAAAAAACTCGCGAAACACTGTTGACTCTGCGGATATGAGTAGCTTTACTCGTAAAGCAACGCATAGCTATCGAAATGGAAGTATGTTTCCAAAACTCTGCTTAGCTGATCCGCACAGACATCGATTTATTACAGGGATCGACGACTGATCGCTGTAGACCCTACCAATCCGCGCTGTGGCTCTGCACTAAGCTAAACTCCGCAGTTGTATGCATGCACAAGCAGTAATCACCTGTTCGTTGTGGTATGGTGTGATCAGGCCTTAGCTGAACCGCTTGCCTGATCACACCTTCAAACTATTAAACCTGGAAACGAGCGGGATTGCAACGCCACCATTTGGTCGTCGACCCTTGCGAAAGAAGACAGTTGCAGAAATCCCCTCCACCGGTCACTGAGCGGGGCCGCAGAACCACGCGCTTGATATAGGCCGGCGTAACACCCGGAACGAGCGTCTCTTCGTCTTTTGTCCTTTGGGCGTCGACCCGACCAGCGAAGCAGACCAGGAAGTTGGGTGTGTCCGGCCGTCGTTAATGGTCTCGTAGAATCAGCCTCCGGCTACCACAAGGTGATGACTTTCCAGTTAGGTTTAATTAAAATGACGTGAATCATAACGCAATTAAATAATCATCTTGGTATTCAATTTAAAGCTCCCCCGATCTATATTCCATTTAAATAGCAACTGTATAATCTTCATGTAATAAAACCTCATCAGATACTGTTGTGCTCTACCGAATCGTGAGTCATTATTGAGCTACGCCCCTAAACAACTTTCAAGTGCGAGGTAGCTGAAAAGCTAGTTCGTAACAGTTGACTGCCGCCACAGACAGTGATCATTCTCCTGTTACACCCGACCACGCAGAACAAAGCTACCTGCCATAGTGCTGAGTGTTCGCTATCAGTTCACCGCTCCGTGTTAATACTGCTCCTTTTGATACTTTGAGAAATACGCTCGTGCCTATNGAGTGTTCGCTATCAGTTCACCGCTCCGTGTTAATACTGCTCCTTTTGATACTTTGAGAAATACGCTCGTGCCTATGAATCACAGATATTCGTTATCGGAGTAAACTCTCTTGCCTGGCGAATCACAACCAGCAACTCGGCATTTTTCTAGTTAATGTTGTCCGGTGGAGCTTGGACCAATAGCCATGTCACATAGTAGATGAATTGTAAGACATATTATTTTGTTTCTAGCGTTATGATTGGACCGTAGTTATTTACACATGCCCTACGTAATAGTCAGTCTGTAATAAGCAGAAAAAAAAAACAGCGCGACCGAGTAGTGAACAAACCTACATGAAGATTTCGCCCTTTGGCAACGGCCAATATACGGACGAGGGTGTACAAAGTTACCCTGACACTGAACGCCCGTGATTGGCTGGCAGACACCTAAGACGCGTGCGAGTTAAAATCATCCAACCACGACTCTGGTCCTGAAGTAGCGTGTTATGAATTCCAACTAGTCGTGGAATCTTTTCGCGAAAAACAGGTGACACCCGAATTTCGCGAAAAGATTTCTTCTCATGTTAGATTTCAACACGCTACGGGTATATCAGCAGTTTTCTTGTGCTTATTGGTCGTGTGCCTTTGTGAGGTAACAATTTCTTACTTGACTAGCCAATGAAAATTCAGTTACTCCTGCAGTGTGCGTCTGTGATTCGCGAGCAGACACGTAGGTCGCGTAACACGTAAATCATCCAATCAAGAAAGCGGATCTGAGCTAAAGTGTAATGAAGTACGACTGGTCGAGAAATCTTTTCGCGAAATTTGGGTGTCCCTACTTGTTGACTTTCATGAGTTTACAAAACTACCATCCGATTTGAGTTGTTCAGTGAGTATTCTCATAACCCTACAGAAGAATGTTATGGAATGGTCTGTAAAGAACTTAGCCGAGTCAAAACGTTGATAGTCCAATCACAAAATGCTATGCCAGTTAGGAGTGTTATAGAAAACATGTTGGGTCAGTAATTTTCGCGAATTTTTTAGTGTTCCTGTTCAGCGCAATCTGTGTTACAATAACATGCGGGCCTCCTGGCAGTTTTCCTTTGCGTATTAGCCGCGTATCTTTCCGAGAAGATATTTATTTCTTTGACTGGACAATCTCAACTTAATTACTCCTATTACGAACATCTCTGATTCACGGACGAACCCATAACACGTGTAGCGAGTAAGCCATACAATCGCAAAAATGGAAACGAGTTAAGGTGTTTCGAAATACAACTAGTCCTGAAATGTCTTCGTGAAAACCGGGTGTCCCTAGCAATTGGTAGAGACCTGAAAAATTCGTGGTTTCATTTAAGGACAAGCTAGAATTCAAAATCTCGTACGTTTGTATTGCGTGTGTTATTGGAACACTCGTTAGTTTACATCTCCTGGACAACTCTGAGCCAATAACAAGCACACAATAAAATGCAGACCGAATCACCGTCTTCCGCTAATACAACAAGCAACCAATGAAAAGTGATATTTGCATGATTTTACATACGACAACGGGGAATAGCCTACAGGTCATTGAACTCACGAATTTTTTCAGGTGTCTAGCGATTGGGAACACAGAGGCCAACATAACTGGTGTTCGCGCTGTAGTGGATGTAAGCGACTCGCGTCTAAGATTGTCTTGTCTGTCTGTAAGACTCTGCTGACGTCAAGAGTGTTACCAACTGGGACCGTCGCGGGCCGGCGGACAGAATACAGTCGAGCAGACCACACGTTGCTGGTCGCCGGCCGTGATTGGCGCTAACTGCTGTTGTTCGACCTTGACAACGTGACCATTGACGTACGGGAACTAGGCCCGTCCCAGCCTGGGTGTGCTCGACTGCCAAGGGGCAGTAGGTCAACCTTCGCTCGCTTGGGCACGCACAGAGGCAGGTATGACGCAGTTTCAACACTGAGCACTTGCGACAGTGAGGACACGGGTTCGATTCCTGGGTTGGCCACCTCGAATAATGATGCCGGTCACCAAAAATTGCATTATTTTATACTTGCACGAAACGCCGTTCCGACTTGTAGACACTTGACCATCTCAATGGCTATGGGTAGAGACCTGAAAAATTCGAGGTTTCATCTCGGGACAAGATAGAATTCAAAACCTCGTACGTTTGTATTGCGTATGTTATTGGCCCACCCGTTAGTTTACACCTCTTGAACAACCCTGAGCCAATAATAAACACGCAATGAAATGCAGACCCAGTCACCGTCTTCCGCTAATACAACACGCANGAACAACCCTGAGCCAATAATAAACACGCAATGAAATGCAGACCCAGTCACCGTCTTCCGCTAATACAACACGCAGCCAATTAACATTGGAATTTGCGTGATTTTGCATACGAAAATGGAGTATAACCTACAGGTCATTGAACTCGCGAATTTTTCAGGTCTCTAGCTATGGGTTGCTAAACCTCTTAGCCTTTTCTATTGGCTCAAAGCTTCCCTTAGACGTGTTGCGCAAGTTGTCGGCATATGGTAGAAGTTAAACGAGCACACAGCGTATTGGAGTTCAGTCTGCAGCCACAAAATAAAACCGCATTTTNCGGCATATGGTAGAAGTTAAACGAGCACACAGCGTATTGGAGTTCAGTCTGCAGCCACAAAATAAAACCGCATTTCGCACGTTACTACTTATAAGTACTCTTTCATCGCACAATAAATGTTTATATAGCATATTTTTTGCATTATGGAATGTCAAAATCACAATTTTAGTGTTTTTTGAGATGTACAAATAAAATGAACGAAATCATTTACAGAAAAATTTAGCAAGGGCGACTGAAAGATCGTGTCTTTGTTAATTTTAAGGAATACTTAGTAAAACTTTTTCACAAAATTCATAGACTGCTACAAATCAAAATTATACAATAAATTTCTTATTTTAAGCAATTTTTCAACATTACGGAAAAAAATTTTATAGCGTAATTTTAAAGATTCTTTGAAGTAACTCAGGGCACCACNAGCAATTTTTCAACATTACGGAAAAAAATTTTATAGCGTAATTTTAAAGATTCTTTGAAGTAACTCAGGGCACCACTTTTCAGTGGGACTTATCTCATTTCGAAAAGTTGCTTTTTTATTATTTGCACTTTGCAAAACTCTAAAACTATGATTTCTATAGTCCACTGAGTAAAAAATTTCGTCTAAAATTTATTATGCAAGTAAACCGAGCTTGCAAGTGATGTCTACAGGTTGAACGCCATTTCGTACAGAAACACACATACTAATTTTTTTTGTGGTCATTACCCTTAAGGAATCATTGCAGGAAAACGCTATTATGGTTCCTTGGCACAGACCCAACATACCCAGGAATGCATAACATATTAAGTATCACTTGTGTGCTTCACTCTGCGGCCATTGACCATCGCTGAAGTAGCGACATCTACGAAATAATTATATTCCCAAGACTGTGCCATTCAAATCTAGTTGTAAGCAATCCTTGTGATAGTATGTTACATAACAATATACACTGAAGAGCCAAAAAAAAAGTGATATAAGCGTGCTTATGCAAATAACAGAGGTATGGAACCAATCAGAGTAACGCGATGCGGTCGGCAGCTAGATCGGTTACTGCTGCTACAATGGCAGATTATCAATATTCAAGTGAGTTTGAACGCGGTGTTATAGTTGGCGCACGAGAGATGGGACATAGCATCTCCGAGGTTGCGATAACATTTGGATGTTCGCATACGACCATTTCACGAGTGTACCGTGAACATCGGAAATCCGGTACAACGTCACATCTTCGACATCGCTGCGGCCGGAAAAAGATCGCGAAAGAACGGGAAAAACGACGACTGACGAGAATCATTAAACGTGACAGACGTGCAACCCTTTCTCAAATTGGCGCAGATTTCAATGCCTCCTGCATACCTTCAGACATTAGTCGAGTCCATTCCACGTCGTCTTGCGGCACTTCTGCGTGCTCGGGGGGCCCTACACGATATTAGGCAGGTGTACCAGTTTTTTTGGCTCTTCAGTGTATGTGGACTGAAACTAGTCTAATCTGGAGCATCGTGTCGGCAGTCCCCATTGGATGCGGAGACCAGGCCCCCCCTCCCCTTTTTCGCCGTGGGAATCGTGCCGGACGATATCGCTGATCGGTGGGTTTTCTCGGGGATATTCTGTACCCTCCACCCTTTCATTCCGGCGTTGCTCCGTACTCACCNTGGGTTTTCTCGGGGATATTCTGTACCCTCCACCCTTTCATTCCGGCGTTGCTCCGTACTCACCTTGCTTCACCCTCGTCGGTTCTCAAAACCTTGGTGTTCAGAGCGACCCAAATCTCTCCACTCAGCTAGAGATAAAAAAAAAAGACACGTCAACTTCGCTTACCGGGTACTTGTGCACATGGATACAGGATTTACTAGGCACACCCTGAAAGATCCTACTTGAACAACAAACCTGCAAGGAGACAAAAACTCTATCCCATACTGCCTGGCCTGGTGAAACCCTGGCCATCAACTTGGGCAGCAATCGCTGAAGAAACAGCTGATGCTCCAGTGCACTTAGGACGGTGAAGTGCGGCTTATCTTTGGCACTAGCTAGATTATAAATTTACACTGAGAAAAAAATTGTTGTGGNCTTAGGACGGTGAAGTGCGGCTTATCTTTGGCACTAGCTAGATTATAAATTTACACTGAGAAAAAAATTGTTGTGGGAATCATCTAGACTGTTAAAAAAAGGGACAGACATTGATGAGTTGTAGGTATCATCGAAATATTGTTAATATTGGTAGTAATACCAACATAACTGCTTGTTGTATTCCTGTCTGTGATTCTATTTTCCACTGTGCATAGAGTGGCTACAGAAGAGCGCTCCGTTTCTGTACAAAACACGTAGTGCCTCCAACAGAACAACTTCGACAAGATAAGGATCGCACCCACAACAACTAGGACTGTAATAACTCAACAGAATCTGTTGGTGCTACCCTCGAACGCGATTAGAGAATTGTTCGGTACTAGCAACGAATCGTACTGTTAGCTCATTGTGTAACGCTACCTCACGACAATCTGGCTTCGGGTCACGGGTACTTACGTTGCTGAAGACGTTAGTCCGTCGCAGGCAGCTGGAGGAAGCGTTCGACTCCGCGACGCGGGTTCCTGGTGGCTTCGGCGAAGGCCGGAGTTACACTGGGCGCGCGCGGCGATCCTTCCACCTGGCGGCGGCTTGAGCGACTGAGGGTGCCGCCTTGTGACGTCAGCGCTGCTTTTGAATTTGATTGCATGTATGACAATCTACTTCCGTTTCTAGGACGTTCTCCACAGCTTTGGGGAGGACGACGGTTACAGAATGTGTACTACAAGAGCGCAGGCGAACGAAGCGACGGCGGACACTCCGAGGGAAGTCACACTGAGGAGTTGGTCGCACTGAAGACATGTAACATTTATTCGGAATTTATTTGAGAATTTGTGCCAGTTAAGCACTTAGAATATTTATGTATTATTTTAAAGGCACATTTGCATGTAACTCCGTAAATTTTAATATCTGTTTTCTGAATGCTTTTAAGTAATTGGCGAATTGTAAATGTATAAAGTATGTATACCGCTAATATTCTGTACTCTATTTGTAAGTTATTACTTCCTAACATATTTACATTTCATAATTTGTATATTTTGGGGTGGAGGAGAAAAATAAGGAGATTAGAGGTGCCCGGAGATTAAAACTCTAAACGGAAATAATTTTCTCCCTTTCTGAAGTCACCCTCTTAAACGTAATCTGCATTGCTGTTGATTATTCTACTTTTTCTGTTTAGTTGCATCAAATTTATTTTTGCATCATGAGTGGCATGGCTGTGTAGTTGGGGGGGAAATGGTCTGGTGGTTATTAAGACACTCCATTGCAATTACAATCCTAGTTGATGTGGGAAATTATGATGAGTTTTTTTTCTGTTGGAGGCACTGTGTGTTTTGTAGTGTGAATGCAGTTCTCCGCTATAGCAACCATGTATGCATTACCAAGTAGAGTCCCAGACAGGATACAGCAAACAGTTATGTTGGTGTTTCTATCTACGTTAACAATATTTAAATGGTACGTATATAAAAACCCACCGTATGGCTGTCCCTATTTTAACAGTCTAGTTTGTTCCTACAAANCCTTGGTGTATGATTGTATGATTGAGGTTTTGGCTCTGCTAAGTTCGTTGCGGCTTTTAACTGTGTGACATCTTTATTTAATCGGCACAGTGATAACAGCTGTTACTGTCATTGTAGTGTTAATCGCCTTGAGCGAACACGCCGTGCCTGAAAGAAGAATCCAGCATTGAATCCAAAAGTGCTCAGTTACAATGAGCTGACTTCTGCCGACAAGTCTGGCGCACGTCAAATGCTTACACGACACGAGAGTGGGGCAGCAAGCATGCGCGGTGTTTTGCAAACGGCCACACACGCCGCCATAAATATACCCAGTCTGACGCGGCGTCCAGTTATAATACACTTACCCTTCGCGCTGTCCGGTGCGGGGGTGGAGGGGGGTTGCTTATTACCAGTCCGTTTTATATTCATCCCCCGTGTGGCGCTTGGTAACATGTGGATGTACGACCGACGCCACGCAGGGGTTGGAAAGTAAGGTATGAGGGTGGAAATGCTGACACGAGGTACAAAACGCGCGATCTGTCGTTTTTCAACAGTCCTACCTACCCCCCTCGCCCCTTCGAACCCACCGGCGCTGTTGCCGTTTCGCACTCGGCACTTTCCCCATTCCCAACGTGCGCAATCAGTGCGATGCTACAGAAACAAACTGCGCTTCGAATATCAATTAATTTAGTTTACCGCGAGGGGGGTGACGCTTGGACGTCAGGGCTGGCCGGTGCCAACCGCGCCGCGTCAAATGTCCCACCCCCTCTCGCGGGTTTTTCTCGTTTGTTTTTGTTTTCGCGCGTCGGTTTTAGGGGGGTGAGGCGTTGGTACAGCGGGAGAAACAAGTACAGC